>JADDOH010003012.1:0-168057 GCA_016648135.1 Agrypnia vestita
TCGGCTCGGTGGGCAGCACGACGATCTTAGTCACAGGCCGCGTGTATTCTCCGGTTGAGGTTTTTATGCGGACGATGCGTATCTGGCCGTCTGCCGCTAGAATGGCTTGTGTTATGATCCCTCGCGGCCAGCTATTACGTGGCAAGGCCGCGTCGGCGATGATAACCATCCTTCCTGCACATACGGGCGGTGCGGGTTCTTGCCATTTACGCCTCTGTGCGAGCGTCGGTAAATATTCCCGCATCCAGCGTCTCCAGAACATATCTGCTAACTGTTGAGAGAACTGCCACTGTTTTTTCAGGCAGATCTGTTCATCCAGCGGTCCATACGCGGCCAGATGCATATGTCGTCCAGCCGTGTTCATCAAAATGTGATTCGGTGTGAGTGGTTCGCCGTCATCCGGGTCAACTGACACATGAGTCAGCGGTCTGCTGTTCACGGTGAATTCGGCTTCCGCGAGGGCTGTGACTAATGTTTCAACTCGCGGCGCCCGGTCTTTCAGCGTCATTTCGAGTGCCCGCTTGACCGAGCGCACGAGGCTTTCCCACGCCCCGCCCATGTGTGGTGCTAATGGAGGATTGAACGCCCAATCTATGTTCTGGGCCGCCAAGTGGTCTTTCATTTGCGCTGCTTGTTTTATTTCCATCAGCGCCGCGGCTATTTCCTTTGCGGCTCCTTTGAAGTTTGTACCATTATCGGAGTACATATATCTCGGCTGACCGCGGCGTGCGGCCATTCTTCTCAGAGCCATGACCGCTGAATCCGCACTCAACGAGCTCGCCAGTTCCAAGTGCACAGCTCGTGTCGTGAGACATGTGAAGAGTGCTCCATACATTTTTTCTCGGCGACGGCCGATTGTGACCTGTATGGGCCCAAAGTAGTCGAGTCCACAATGTGTGAATGGAGGTAGGTGATGCGCCAGGCGCGCATTGGGTAATTGGCCCATAAGCGGAGATTGCGGTTTGCTTCGTCTGATCCGACACACTTGGCATTCAAAGTGCGCGCGGCGTACTGCTGGTCGCAGACGGAATATAAAATAATTTTCTCGCACATCGCTCACTATTACTTCGGGCCCAGGGTGGTTTCTGCGCTCATGATAATGCCTTATCATTAATCTGGTATATGGATGGCTGCCATCTAATATGATCGGCTCCCTTAATCCCGCCGGTATGTCCGGCACTGAAGTCGCGATCAATCGGGTGCCCATGCGTATTATTCCGTGCGTGTCTATGTGTGGGGTCACGGTGTATAGACGACCGGTACGTGGGGGAGGCTCCCCCCGCTGCAACGCTTGAATCTCGTGACCGAACGCATCTTCCTGTGCGCGCCGTATCCATGCGCGTTCAGCTCCATCCCGTACGGCTAGCAGGTCGCTGTGATGCAATCTCTGATGTCGCGCATTCCAGGCGAACCTCCGCACCCATGCTGTGGCGCGTATCAACCTCGTCCATGATGAAAATCGGTGCACGTCTGGTAGTGCGCCGTCTCCTAAGCGGGCGCGCTGTATGTGTGCGATAGTGGTGGGTCGCATTTCCAAAATTTCTTTGTCGGGCTGCGGCGGCGTTTTTTCACGAGGCCACTCGGATTCATCTTTTTTCAGGAAGGCTGGTCCACTAAACCATGGCCCTGAAGGTGATAAATCGGGCGGCTCCCCATCTCGCGTACCGATGTCGGCTGAATTATATTTTGTCGGCACCCACTTCCAGTTCGCGGCACTTGTGAGTTCATCAATTTCGCCGAGGCGATTGGCGACGAAAGCTGAGTACGTGCGCGGATCAGTTCGCAGCCAACATAGCACTGTTGTCGAGTCCGTCCAAAAAATTACATTTTCTATGCGGCACGTAAATTCTTTTTTAATGGTGGCCGCCAAGCGCGCTGCAATTAAAGCAGCTTGCAGCTCTAATCGCGGCACTGATAGCGGTTTTAAGGGGGCTACTTTCGTTTTTGCCGCGATAAAATTCACTTTTTTCAAACCGTCTATTTTTTCTACAAAATATGCTACCGCACAGCATGCTAACTCTGACGCGTCGCAGAAAATATGTAATGTCACTTGGCGATGACGACTCGAAATGCACTGTCTCGGAATTGCGCAGTCACTTTTGCGCAATAAAATTTGCCACATGCGCCATTTATTTGCATGTTCCACTTGAATAGGCTGATCCCAATCCACTTTAGAACGCCAGACGGCTTGTAAAAGAATCTTCGATCTTATCATCACACATGCCAAAAAACCCACGGGATCAAAAATCCTCATGACCGCACTCAACACTTGGCGCTTTGTCGGTCTATCCTCTACTTTTAATTCCGGCAGATCTATAAATTTAAACAAGAATTTGTCCGCCGCCGGGTCCCATGATACTCCCAGGACTCGCTCTGTTATCATATCCGCCCCAATAATTTGTACTGGCTCAACTGCTCGTAAATGTGGAGCTATATATTCCAGTACATCGGCGTCATTAGAAGCCCAGTTGGTCAATTCCATCTTCCCTCTGCGAAGTATCTCGAACACCTGTCGTGCCATTATCACGGCTTCTTCTTTGGTGTCCACGGCACTCAGCATGTCGTCCATATAAAATTTATTTTTTATGACTGCCGCCGCTTCCGGAAACTGCGCAGCCGCCGAATCGGCGATCTTATCGCGTACATATTGCGCGCTTGAAGGTGAGCAAGTAGCGCCGAAAACCATCGACGTCATCTTGTAGGTCTGCGGCTCTTCTCCCGGCTCATTCCATATAAATAATTGTGATTCTTGATCTGGTTTCACAATTTTAATTCTTAAAAACATATCTCGGATATCGGCCGCAAGCGCTATACGGCCCTCCCGAAATCTGAATATGTTGCCTAGCAACGAAGACAAGAGGTCAGGTCCCGATAATAAAGCATTATTCAATGCTACGCCTTTGCATTTACTAGCGGCGTCGAAAACAATTCTTATCTTCTTGGGTTTTCGCGGATTAAAGACCGCAAAATGTGGCAGATACCATCTTCGGCTGCCTATTTGTTCCCTTTCCGCGGGTGACAAAATCTCGGCGAATCCTTGTTGGATATAGTACCGCATTTTTTCGCGATATGCGGTCGCGAAGGCCGGATCTTTATCCATTTTTCGCTGTATTCCAGCCCAGCGCCGTTTTGCGGTTTCTTCACTGTCCGGTAGGTATACCTCCTGCCGCCGCCATAACAAACCGGTTTCCCAAAAACCATCAGAGCGCTGCCTTGTAGTGGCTTCCATTATCTGCATGGCTCGCAAGTCATCTGTTTTGACTCGCATTGTTGTGGTAATGCCTATCGAATCCACGGCAAAATGCGCCCTTATCAGTTGCTCGATCGCTCCATCCGTGGGAGCGGGCGTCTCATTCACTGCGAGCACGGATGACTCATCGGTCCGTATCATGGAACACACTCCGTGACGCACCCAGCCTACTGCAGTTCGCGACTCTAACACGTCGCTGTTAGCTTTTATTACGCGCACTTCACGTGACGTAATAAGGCTGGTATTATCCATGCCAACCAATATTCGCGGTTGGACTATTTCTAAGCGGCCGCGGCCCACCAGCCCCTCTGCAATAGGTACCATGAATTGCGAGGGAAGGGCTAAATCACGCACCGTATTTGCTTGCACCTGATATTTTCTACCATCACTACTTTCGATTGTCAGATTCACTTTTTCAGATTTCGTGTCCGTACTGCACATACCTCCAATACCGCGAAGGTTTAATTTATACACTGGACCGCGCGCACCGACGGCACTAGCTAATTTAGCATCGATCAATGTCACTGAGGAGCCTTCATCACATAGCGCAAATGTTTTTATCTGCCCACTCGGGCCACCCACGACGACCGGTTGCACTTTTAATAAAATTGCGTCATCAACTCGGGTAGCCACGGTGGCCACCTGATGTCAGGCTTCACTTGGCCCGCGCGCTGCGCCTGGTGTATAGGCAACATCTTTTTCTGCCTCCGACGGCCTCGCGGTATTGTGTAATAATTTGTGGTGTTTTGCATTACAGTTTTTTACACTGCACCGGATGTTTCGCACTTTGCACTGATTATTGTGTCCCGGGAACCACTGTTCTAAACACTTAAAGCACAACTTTTTTTCGCGAACTATTTGTACGCGCTCCGCGGTCGTTTTTCGAACGAAATCACTACAGCCGGCCGTGCTGTGTGACGTCATATCGCAAATCGCACATTTTCGCGGCGCGTCTTTTGCGTTCGATATAGCAAAATTAATTTGTGCATATTTTTTATTTTTCTGTCCCGGTACTAGCGACGTATCTTGTCCTCCGTGCTTGGGGGCGGCATCCGTTATCATCGTGAGCCAGTTTGCAAAATCTTGTATCGTACTGGAATCTGACGAAGCTCTTGTAGCGAACCATGCCATCCGCGCTGGTAATGGTAGTCTTCCAACCATCTCACATAGTAGTTGGGGTGCGGATAGATATCGGGAATCGAGACCTTCGACGGTGGCCACAGCATTCGTCACCGCGATCGCGAACTCGGTTAAACTTCCCGTATCACTGGAGTCTGTGAGACGTGGCAGATGTCTCACCTTTTCCAACATAGTTGCGATTATTTTGTCCGGCTGTCCAAAACATCGCTCCAAAATTTGCATAATTTTTGCAACATTATGCGGGTCCACCAGCAATGGTGCAACCGTGTCCCGCGCTTTCCCTTTCAGGGCGCGCTGCAGAAGAATTAAATTTTCTGCCGGATTCAGACTGCATAATTCCGACGACTGATCATATTGTGCTTTAAACGCACGCCATTCCATAACATCCCCATTGAACACTGGCAAGTCTTTTGCGCTAGACTGCCGTGCCATCAACGCTGCCATACGCGGCTCGTCCTGACTGGACGCGTATCGGGGGCTTTCGACCGAGCGCGTTGACCGAATAGCTTCGGCGAACACGTCCGTCATTCGGTCGAACTGTGACTGCTGATTCCGCATCCATTCTGCCAATGGCGAAGGTGCAGTTTGTGCATGTCCATGTGACTGCACGGTATGTGGGTGGCTTGCTGTTGGTCCTCCCATCTCGTCCCGGCGGCTGTTAAACTGATCCATGTCCGTTCTTCTCCGCTCGGGATCGTCACCCGATGTTGTAGGTATCGAGCCATTATTGCCCACATCCGGGCCCAAATCGCTTTCAGCAGAACATGACGCCGCCGCGTTATGTTCTGCTGACAGTACACGTTCCAGTACGTGACGTCACGGGATCCTTTCCCGCTGCTGTTTGCGATAATGACAGTGCTCGTGCGTAATCTGCCGCGTGACTCTGCTGCATTTCCTGCATCTGCCGCCTGTGATGACGGTTTTGCCGGCGCAGCTCCGCCCTCAGCATTCTGATGATTTCATTTTCTGATGCAGAAGCCGATGTAGCTTCTGTAGATCCAGGATGTGAGCCTCCTTCTTCCTCGTGTAACGCGTTCTCATCGTCTGAAGATGCTGGATTGCTTCGCGCATCTCCTTCTTCCGATGTGTCCCGACGAGCTCCCGATCTCAAACCAGATCGAGACATGATGACATACAGCAAAAATACAAGCAAGTAAGAGCGGTTCTCCGGCGCCGAAGGACCAGTTGTTACGGACAGACACGCCCGTAACAAATAATTATTTTAGAATAGGGTGGATCACCGATTACTCGCCTGTCTGCTGTGCTCCGGGCGTCGTGACGTCACTGACGATGAGTCACAACTCGCTTCTAAATCTTGATGATGATGATGATACTTTGGAAACACCGGAGAGCAACGCTACGATCGACGGTGTTTCTTCAGGGGTTTTAATTCACCAAAATTTACACACAAGAAAAATAAAAAGCAAAGTTTTTGTTTCAGAAGGAAACCTAGCGAAAAACGGGCAGAGTGACGTTGTAAAAACTATTTGTCGCACAAACACGGCAACAAATATTTACTGGCACTAGGGCACTGAGAGCACTGTGATTTCGCTAGGTTTTCGCAGCCTTTTTATTTGGGTCCAGCCAAAATAACGGGAAAATAACTGCCAAAAAGGGATTACTGAAAGAGGGGATTTACATCTTTATTGTAGGCATCGGCGTAACGTGGTGGACCACGGAAGCTGTGCGCTCGGCCTAGCGGAACGACCGCTGGGCGCCGGCGATACCGTGCATCGGCGGCGCATATCTCGCGGCGCGCGGATATTTTTTAAGATAAATCCGCTCTCTCATATCTCCCGCTAATGAGTCATATGTCAAAATGTGCGTCTGACATGCCCGCATGTGGGTGTAATACGCAGATTACTGTCCGGGCATGTTAGCGCTTGCAAATCACGTGCATGTGACAAAAAATGAAACTTTTTTATTTATGAAAATATTTAAATTATTAATATCGCATCAGGTAGCCCTTGTTTTTCTGAAGAAAATGACACCTCACACTTTAATTATTGAGCTCTCTAGCGATAATGAATCTAAATTTAGCGCCGTACGAAAAAATGTACGGCGCGCTATCTCCGTGTGGGTGTCGGTTGTTACCTGCCCGTATCTCTATTGGTCCAGAGATGCGGGCAAGTACACTGTAGCTGACCGCTCCGTAGGCGACTACCTGATTTTTACTTTGCGATTTTATCTCAAAACAAAATTTAAAATATTTAATTAAGCTCGCCCGCGGCCCGAGTGACTCATCGTGAGATTTTAATCTCTCTCCCTCGGCCGCGGTCGTCGCTCTAATGGATGACTCATTAACGGGACCCTCATTGACAGTTATATACATAAAAACACGTTAAACACATATTTACAATTATTCTTAAGCTATTTTGCCTTTACGGCCTGGACCCTATCCTCGAATCAAGACATTTATTTTTAAATACTTAATATTATAACATATTTCAAAATTAAGCAAAAAATATTTTTAATCTTCGATTTTTGATCCTGTGCGAACCAGTTATATTTAATTGATTTTTGCGCGCTAATATCAAAATCAATTAAATATAACCACCGACACAATAGAAGCAACATCGAGTACAAAGCGCATCACGAGGAGCCAAACAAACGCCATTAAGGCCAATATTTAATACGAAATATAAAGTGTCGTACGATACGTGGCGTTGACCTTGGAACCGCTCTCCATACTTGCGAGGCGATGCTGTGCCTCTTATACCAACACATTTTAAAATTATTTATGTTGATTTGCAACACTCATAACTTCTATGTTTTGAACTAGAGATACCAGATGTCGCAAATAATCATGAGGTATATAATAATAATGGGGTATAAAGCACAAAAAGCAAAAAAAACATAACTCTCCACGTAACGATGTCCGTCACAAACGCCACCAGATGGCACAAATAATGATGAGGCATAAAAAGCAAAAAAAAATCAAAATTCTCCATGTAAAAATGGTTTTCATTAACGCTGCCAAGACGCTACGCTAGATGACGCTATTTTCATAGCTTTAACTCAAAACAATATGATAAAAGTAGGTCATATTAGACGGGTTAAAGCTATTTATTTGTAATATTGTTACGGGAGGACAATGAAAACTGCGCATTATCGAAGTCTCTCGAACAATCCACATGAATCTTTAATCAACTACACTATTCTCGAAGAAACTTTTAAATATTAGAAACATGGAGAAACTTGCTTTCATTTAATAAATCACTAGTTTTACTACCCGACTATATTAGATATTATATATATTAATTTTACACGAAAAAAAAATGAGAGCGCTAGAAATAAAAGCTAAGCTCCAATTTTTTATCTTATCGAAAAATAGAAAAATATGGAATTAACAATTTGTCGTCTGATGACGAGTTAAAGACTACGCAGACTGCAGGGGAAATTATTGTAGAGAAACACATCACAAAACACTCAGTTTGAGAAAATCACACATTGTATTGTGACCTCACCAGGAATCAAATCCGCAACCTCATTTATGCTAAGCCAATGTCATGCCAACTGAACTACAGAGGCCGCCATTTTTTAATGTTCTTATCATATTTTTTTTGACAATTTATTGGTAATTTGAAAGCACTGGATCTGAGGATGGAAATGGCATTATTGCTAGAGTTGAAAAAAGTCGCTTTGATCTAGAAATACCAAACAGAATAAGCTGTGTAAATTATGCAAGAGAGCATTATACAGGGTTATTTGTAAAACATTAATAACCTCGCAGGGCTATACTCCTGCCTTGATTATGAATCGAAAATGTTCAAGCTATCATGACCTAATATCAACAGTTATGGAGATATGTGAAATCAAAGTTTGCATTTTTTTTTTCAATATTTCTGATTTATTTTTTGTAAAACGATGTACTATCATTACAGTAACTCATATCGATTACGAAATATTCATTCGTTTTAATACAAGTTAAATAAAACGATTAAAACCCTGAAAAAATTCCAATTGGAATTCGAAGGTTTTTATTTTTTTATTTGACTTGTATTAAAGGGAATGAATTTTTCGTATTCGATATAAGTTACTGTAATGATAGTCCAACGTTTTACAAAAAACAAGTCAGAAATATTGAAAACAAAGTGCAAACTTTGATGTCGTATATCTCCTTAACTATTGATATTAGGTCAAAAAACAAGTCAGAAATATTGAAAACAAAGTGCAAACTTTGATGTCGCATATCTCCTTAACTATCGATATTAGGTCATAATAGCTTAAACATTTTCGACTCATAATTAAGACAGGAATATAATCCTACGAGGTTATTAATGTTTTCCAAATAACCCTGTATATTCCAGATAAAATAAGCTGGTTAAATGATACTAGAGAGATCTAGAAATCCTAGACCGAAAATGCTGTGTATATGATGCCAGGGAGCATGATCTAGAAATTCCAGACAGAAATAAGCTGGTTAAATGATGCCAGAGAGCATTAGAAATTCCAGAAAGGATAAGCTTTGCACGGTGCCAAAGAATACCCCACAAGAATTTGCTGCTTTTGAAATCGGTTTATAAGTAATTTAAAGTAGATTGATATCGAAAAAAGAATATAGAAACTAAAAATATATATCTCCTGCTAGTTATTTAAAAAAAATAGTTATTTCTATTAGAAAAGATATATATTTTTTTAATACGATTGAATTGTTATTTATTTTAGATTATTGAACTCCAGTCGCAACACCCAAAGTACAGTGTCGCTCAGCGACTGCCTCGGGAGGCCGCAGATCCTCGAAACAGGGACCAACATTGAACAGCTCACTTTGGGGCTAGTCACACAAAGGGCTCAAGAATTTGACCAAAAATTTGCTGAGCAGGTATAACATACAACTATCATTTTTGCTTATTCAACCTACCCTCGACAAACTTAATTATTTTATAAATGTCTACGAGTGTGTATGTAAAATTGAATTTCTGATATTCAGTCCTTAAAGCAACCTTACACTCTTTGACCAATATCTTAATTAATTTTGATTAGTTATTCTTTTGACTCTGTTTCGAAAAATATAAATACCCCACTCCTTCCCAGGATATAAATGCTTTTATCAATTTAAATTGATCAAAAATCACTAAGGCGCTTGTGAAGAACATCTTTGGTCGATGGAGTGAGGAATGAACAAATTAGAAGTGAATAAAATGCTGGTTGTAACGTGGTTAGTGGATCAAAGAATGGATCGTTGAGACGATTTGGTTATGTGGAACGCATGAGCGAGGAAAGGATGGCTAAGAAGATATGTGGGGCGAGTGTTGAAAGCAGCAGGAATAGAGGAAATCCGCGAAAGACGTGGCACGACCAGATACTACAAATATTGGAGGACGGCCCTGTTAAATGCCTCAGCATCCGAAGAGCACGCTTGGAAGATGTATGAATGTAGCCGAAGCAAAAGTGGTGCGCATTATGAAATAATTTAGAGAGGAAGATCGCTCAAATTGTGAAAGTTTTTAATATAAAAATACTGTTATAAGTAATCATACCTTAATTAAGGGTATATTTTTTTAAGCTTTTTGTAGTTAGAATATCAAAAAAATAATACATTCTAAAATAGTTTTCATAAAATATTGAAATAATGCGTAACAAGCAAAAATTGGTGTTCACAAAGATAATAAAATATTATATAATGGCCAAAGTAAAAATAATAAGAGAATTTCTAATTCTCTTATAGTATCAGGATACTCTCAAGAGTATCAGTTTGCAAAACTTAAATGTAAAGAATATAACAAATTATTAAATGGTAGATAATGAGAGCCATGAAAATGATTTTGTAAAACTAATGAATGAATATTATATCGTCATCCGGGATATACCTCTCTGCTGAATTTCAGAGAGATCGTGTGTCAGGAAATGTATCAAATATTGATTACAAGATTTGTTCCCATCCCCGACAGGTTAAGCTCAATAAAGACGTTTTAAAAAAAACGACAACAACATTTGTGACATGCAGTTGATAAAACATAACTTTAATTTATCAGAAAAAACATTTAAATCTGCACTTACATTAATTTCATGTGATTTGTTTTATTCATTGTTTTTCAGAATTTTTTAATATTTCATTAAAAACATTTAAGGGCCTACTTTAAGTGCAATTGTAATATGTCACAATCGCTACCAGTGATTACCCGAAAATACACTCAAATTTGATTGGTTCATTTGAGGTAATCCGTAAAATCGAGGTCTCGATTTTACGTTTTGTTTAGGTCCATAGAAGACATATTATAATACAAATAAGTAACATTTTGTTTTAAAATGTATGGAAATCTTTAATGCAGGATAAGTGACAATAATAGCTTGCGGCCCTCGTAGCAGTGGGTATGATACTGGTTTCCCACACCGAGGGTTCCGGGTTCGATAACCGGTGAGGTCACAATTTAATGATTTACTCAAGCCTGGGTGTTTTGTGATGTGTTTCGCTTATGTAACTGTGCCTCCTGGCCTGCTGAAGTTTTAAAAAAAATGCAAGGTAAGAAAAAAAACAAGCGAGCCTTACATTAGTCGCGTATGATGTGTCACATTTGACATCTCACAATTAAAAATATCAATTGAGCAACAATAGAAATTAACATCAAAATTTAAAAAAGCTAATAATTAATTAGTATATACAAGTAAAGAAAATGTTTTAGTCTAGGAGCTGACCGTCGTCAACCCTACGTCATCGAGTACCAGTAAAGGGTGGTGCCCTGTAGGATGGGTATAAAAAAAAAACAGGGTTGCCTGGGACCATCCTGGAGCGTTTTGTGTAATCGATAAATAATGACACCTATTTTTGGATAAAAATTACGTCATCGAGTACCAAAATGAACCCGGCACATTAGATTTTTTTGGCCATTATAAATACGTTATTTTCGCATAAAGAAATACACAAATATTCGTAGATTCAGAAACAAGCGGATAAAATAACGAATAAGTCGTAAATCGACTCCATTTTACTATCAGTGTTTTTGGCAGACAATGAAGAGACTACGCAAAAGTACAAATATCACAACTGTCAAAAGTGTCTGAGCGAATGATGAAAACCTGATAAAAGATGAAAACTGTTTCTTGGAAAGGTAGAAGCAGTACTTCGAAGACTTGCTGAATGTGCCAAGAACTCATGTAATGAGAATTATTCACCTTAATAGGGAGGAAACTTCAAGTATTACACTTGCGAGAGTGTCAACGATAGTTCAGTTGGAAAAAAAGTCAACCAGAAAAGATATTCACTAGAATCCTTAGAAAAAATGTCGTAGAATCACAGAGGAAAAAATACAGGAAGAGCAATGTGGCTTCAGGAGCGGAAGAGGGACAACGGACCAGCTATTCACCCTGCAACAAGCTATCTAAAAGTCATGGGAGTTTGCTAAGCCAATATTAACAGCGTTTCTAGATTTATAAAGGGCGTATGATAGAGTTCCACGTCAATTACTATGGAGTATCTTGCAGGAATATGGTCGTGACGGCAAGCTATTTGGAGCAATCCAAGCCTTATATAAGGAAACCATATATTGTGTCAGAATTGCAGGTCAAAATCGAGTGAATTCGACACCAAAACAGGGCTCAGACAAGGTTGTCCAATGTCGCCTATCTTATTCACGGTATTTATGGACAAGATCAGCCGAAACAGCATTGCCCATAATGGGGTGAGCACTGGGGAAGTGGAGGTGGGCTAACTGTTATTTGCAGATGACGTCGCCTTGCTGACAAAATCACCAGTGGAGTTACAAATAGCCGTTGACAAATTTGACGAAGAAACAAATCGCGCAGGGATGAGACTGAGCGCGGATAAATCCGAAATCATGGTGATTGGTAGAAGCGAAGAGCAATGTAACGTAACGCGCCAGAATAGACGTCTAAAATAGATGAACAGTTTAAAATACCTTGGTGTCATACATCTCAGGGTGGAAAGCAGGAAAGTGAATTAGATAGGAGGATAGGAGCCGCAAGCCGGGTAACACGATCCCTGTATTATCCCGTACTTAGAAAAGCGGAGCTCAGCCAGCTAGCAAAGTTGGCAGTATTCAAATCAGTTTTCAGGCCAATCTAGTGTACGGCCACGAGCACTGGATCTTGATCGAAAGAACCCGCTGAAGGCTATAGGCCGCCAAGATGGGATTTCTACGAGGAATAGTATGAGTTATCGGAAGGGACAGAATCAGAAATAAGCAAAAAATAAAATGTCTCGAAGAGGAATCCTTATTGAGATTTATCAAGAAGTCACAGTTAAAGTGGCTGGGACATGCCGGCAGATAGACGGCCAAAGCGGATATTCCAGGCAAGACCAGAAGGTAGAAGACCAAGGGACCGTCCTAGGAAGAGCTGGCGGAAGCAGTTGGAGGACTGCTGCGAAGCGAGGTTGCAACTAAATTTTACGTGGAGAGCGAAGTCAAAGATAGAAAGAGTTGGAACCTCCTATGCAGTGCAAGGACTACGTCCCAATAGGATAAGGGGTAGAAAAAGAAGAAGACAATAGTGCTCTCTCACACAAAAGTTTGCAGTGTTGCAGAATCGCACATTTGAAATAAAATGATACACTTATATGATTCTAATAATTGCTCTGTTGGCAAATAGATTCTATGTATATATTACTATTTATATGATTATTATTATTATTTAAATTCAATTTATTTTTAAATATAATTCATTATAAATATTATTTCTATCCAAAACTGCTACAAAAGTGTCACATTGTTTTACACAATGGTTTCTTGAACTTAGTACAGGGCGTACTACATTCGATATAAAACTTGGCCCACTAGGAAATGCTACAGGCTGAGGGTCGGCAACCATATATTTTTATGATATGGGTTATTAGGACTATCGAATGGCGTTAATTTCATACTGGTACTCGATGACATAATTTTGCCAATTTTTCACCTCCCTAAAATCTGGCCGATTCTAGAAAGTGCCAGGTTAGAAGGTGGCAACCCTGTTTTTTCTTGTCGTACTCGATGCAGGGCAACGAATTTGCTGGGTCTCATTTTGGTACTCGATGACGTAATTATAACCCAAAAATAGGTGTCATTATTTATCGATTACACAAAATGCTCCAAACCTTTGAATTTAAAAATAATCACATAAATTTCATAAAATTTGAGAATGTAAATCATTAAGGGTAGTTATTGTTTACATTCATTTTTTAAAAAAAACTAAATATTTATTGGATAGTTTCAAAGATATAAGCCAAAATATATCTAAGTTACAACATCTACACGTTTGACACCAGTCGCGTAGCATATATACAAAATCAGAAACGTTGGCTGTTGGAGGTATGCGTCTTCGCTGCGATGGCACTTACTGGACATTGATTTGTTTATAAACGATGATTTTTTCCATGGCGCGCGCTCATTGTTTAAATGAAATTGCGCGCGCTTCCCTTGCGTCTTATTTACTGTTACGCGTTTCCGCCCATTTTCACGAAATCACTGCCACAGATTGCAGGAAAGCGAGAGGAAAGATGTTAACACATTAAAAAAACAGATTAATGACAATTAAGAATTCATTTTTACTTAAAATGATTGTGAAATTATTTTCAGATAACTGACAAGCTATTTGCCTGCCAAGGTGTGGGATTCGGTCTCGACCTGAAAGCTTTGGACATACAGCGAGACAGAGACCACGCCTTAGGATACTACAATGATTACAGGAAATACTGCGGACTGAAGGTTGCAAACTGTTTTGATGATTATAGAGACCTGATAAGCGAGAAGGTGAATCATCAACATCTAATTGATTTTTTTTTTTTTTGATTGTTGAACTTGTTGAATTGAACTTTTTGTTAATCTTTACACCATGGACCGCACGAACCGTGTTCGTAATTCCCAATTCAGGTCGATTCAACACTGTTAGTTAACAAATTTTAAAGTATATTTATTCATTTATATCTACCAACTGGGCTACTTTGCACATGTTTCGTTAGTTTTTTGTGGTAAGTTTTTTTTTAAATACAAAATTAATAATTTTTCGCTCCAACAGAACAATAATTGTTACAAATTATTTGTCCTTTGGCTATCGAATTCATAACAATATCAAGCCCCACTAGACCCCACAATTTCGTGTATACATATTATAAAAAGTATTAAAGTAACCCCCAGTATGGGGTTTCTTTGACAAACCATTGAATTGCAACTGAAGTCAAAGTTCTAAAGCGTGAGGGTTACTTTGGCATCATTTTGATAAAAAAATATTAATACTCAATGTATTGTACGGGAAATTAAATTAAAAACAATGAGTTTTGACAATCAATTTGTCATTTTTATTAAAGAAATATTTAATGTTATATTAATTAGGGTACAATTATGGGCACATAATCAGTCTAATTATATTTGGAATCATAATTAACTTAAAAATTATTATGATCAACTTTAGCAATATACTTAACAAATTTGAACAACAATTGAAAAAGCTAAAAATAATTATTAATATGTATCCTCGCATAAAATACATTAATAGGAAGAATTGGTTGAACCTTTGTTACACATGCCGCAAATCCAAGTTTTGCAAAACCTCTTAATAAAACAATGTTCCATATAATCCAGGCAGGAGGTGGATGGGATGTCCTGGAAAGTGCTGAGGAATTAATATTTTCGTCAGAGTTGTAAAATCTAACTACGAAATGCCTGGTTAAGTTCTATACAATTATTAATGTGTACAGGGTACTATTATATTTAAGAATTTGGTCATTAGAAAAATGTTCAATCCGGATTGCTTTAAAAATGGAATAAAAATGTTAATCAATTAAAAAGAGACTACATGTAACGAGGAAATTTTTTCGTTAACTTATCGGACTGCCGTGGCGACATTGGATAACGCGCCATCCCCGGATATAGAATAAAAGTCCGTTGTTTCGAATCCCGGCAGCAGTTAAAATATTTTTTCGTTAATTTGTTTTTTCTGTAGGTTTTTTATAATTGATTAATAAAACTTCGTTCTGAAATTGCACCTTCACAATAATAATGTGTTTTCATTAATATCATATACATTTATTAATACAGCACCAACCTCTGGAGAAATGGGCTGGTTGCATCTGACGGCCAACTCTATCACCGTGCGCGCTCGTTGGTGAAATAAAATAGCGCGCGCTTCTCCGGCGTCCTTTACGTAGTTTCCTGTTACGCATTTCCGTCCATTTTCACGAAATCACTTCCACAGATTGCAGGAAAGCGAGGAGAAAAATGTTATACAACAAAAAAATAATATGAAACATTTTAAACATAAGTAAGGTATGCTGGCAGCCCTTTAAAAACCATAAAAATTAACCCATAAAAAGTTTTTACTCTACTCCCTTTCTTTGTAAAATATAACAACAATTAAAGACGAATTAAAACATATAACATAACACTACACTTATAGTAATTTAATATATTTCTAAAATGTCAGATTTTTTGAGCTTTGATAAGACACTTCATGCTTTGAAGATTAAATTCTAAAAACATTTTCAGTCAATTTAAATTTTCGACATTCGTACTGAAGTACCTATTATGCATACCGATGGAGTAATTCAAATTTAGAAAATATTCCGCGACGTTATCGGGCCGACGTAATCAAACTTTTCTAATGATTCCAATTTGAAAAAACCAATAAAATTTCTAAAATTCCGAAATTATACTATAATTATGAATTTTTGAAACAAAAATTTGATAGATCTTCTTGATCGTCCCCACGAGTCTATTTGCCACGTTTCAGCTCGATTGGATCACGGGAAAAGGGTCAAAAATCGATCCAAAGTTTTTGTTGACGGCAAGCAAGCAGACGCCGCGAGTTAATATAAAGGGAGTAAAAATTCATTGAATATTAGTATCCCTCTAACGATGCCCATTCGGGTTACAACAAGCTTGACTCGATAGATAAAAATGAACTACGCAAGAAAAAATATCGAATTTTATTCATTTGAATTTATAACGGTGGGGGAGGAGAAAAGGAATCGCCGGAAAGGGGGAATAGCATCATTTTACAATTTGGGAATTTTTAAATTTTTTTAAATATATTTTCTTATTATTTTTTTAATGTTTTTTTAATTAGGACCCAGCGGGTAACGTAGACGAAGTTACCCCATCCCCCTCTACCTAACCTCTCCCCAACTTTCTATACAAATTTACACCGTTTGACGATCTTACTTAAATTTTGCATACTTATTCTTTATGAACTGACATGTAAAAGTACGTCATCTTTGACGGGTTACAGCTAGTAAAATAATATTTTTAAATGTTGTAAAGGATTATTCGCTTAGTACCTACTGTTGCTATTAAAAAACAAAAAAATTACTACTTTTATGTATTTTTTATATATACGTATTTTTATTATTTTCTTTGATATAATATTATTCATAATTATAATAAACTTTGTAATAAAATTGCAACATTAAAATAAGTAAAAATCAAAATGTTTATTTAATATATCGCCGATGTATATGTAATTAATCCTATGTGACGTTTTAGTACATTCTGAGATAAACGAATAAAACTGTTTTAAAAAGTAATTGCACAGACTAAATTTATAAAAAATATTTTAAATTACTAGCTGCTACACTAGCTGGTCGTACCCGGCATTGCACGGGTTAAGGATTAAGTAAAAAATAAGTTTATGAGGGAAAACAAAGATTCGATTGTTTTGCAAAGGCTCTAAAAATAACTTACTGTCTTTCTACAATGAATCCACTTTATTTTAGATTTGTATAAGTATATTGTTATTGTGTTTAATATTGTAATGCAATATTAATGGTTGTTATGATGATACGAACGATAAGCTCGGAAGTATCAAAATTGAAAATTAATCATCTTATAATATGAATGCGCTAAAAATGGTGTAAATGCGTGTGTTTCCATTGTCAGCACAAAAAAAAAACAAATGGCAAAATCGTATAAAGTAGCGAGAAGTGTGGATTGTTTTAAAATACATGCAGATAATATTTAATGTGTAGAAATATTATACACGTATAATAAAAATGGTCACTTATAAAAATAATGTAATTTATATTAATACACGTTTATTAATTTTTGATATACATATTTGTGTTTCAAAATTGTTTGTAAATTTCGCGATATATTTTTTTGGTTATGTAAACCCAGCCATAACCCAGCTGTCACTGCTGTCGGTTTGGCCGTTCGTCGACATGTTGGAGCGATGACAGCTATTTATCTTTTAATTATTTATCGCTTTAGAAACCTACTTTTAGTTAGAAATTTTTTATATCATAGTGAGTGAAATTAATATTTTATATTTCGGAATCACGTGCAGTACATAATTATGTATGATATTGCACTGTCGTCTTTCAGGTTAGAATTTCGTGTTTCGGAATACAGAACATGTCATCATTATATTTAAGTTGTCCCCAAATCAATTATAAATGGTTATTGCGTGTGTTTAATACATCTACAGCGACAATCAAAAATGCAATACGATGAAATTGAATTTGATAGCACAGCACACAATAGCCGCCCGCAGGGCCTAGCAGTAAGCAATTGGCGACAGCCGATTGCCTTCCTAGTAGTAAACATAAACGTCCTTTATTTTGAAATATCGTGATATGACTGGCACTTTCTCATCGGTTCAAACGTTTTATTTAAGCGAAGACAACCGAATGTAATCGAAAAATTTGAATTCGGAAAATGTAATATCTAAATATTTATCAATATTGAAAAAAAGGCGCCGCTACCTAACCTTTTTTTTCAAATAATTTGTGCGAATTCGAATGGAACGCTTTGTCAAAATTTCAAAGAAATATTTGAAGAACTTTAGGAGATTTAAGATTTTGGACAATGGAACATTTACATTTTTATTTATATAAATAAATAGTAGACATGGAAACAATCGGTGAAGATGAGCTATTTTGTACAAACGAAAATTTACATTTTTATTTATATGCTACAGCGACGATATGAAAATGCGTGAATTGTATTATTTTTTTCCAGAATGTCGCCATTCTCAAGGACCTGTACAGCGACTACAGGAACGTGGACGTGTCTGTGGGGGCTGGCCTGGAGGACGAGGGTGGCGACGACCAGCCCGACGGCACCTTCCTGTGCATCATGAACGAGCAGTTCAGGAGGACGAGGCAGGCAGACAGGTTCTGGTTCGAAAACGCTGCATCAGGCCTGACAAAAGGTAACAAACACCAGGTTTCCTTAAAAACTAATTTGAATCCAAATAAAACTAACCCGAAAAAACCATGTTTTCATCATACTTCCTTTCTCATTTACCAGTTGAAACAGGTTTTATGCTCCCCCCCGCGTCGGGCTCGAGTCGGGCGACGCTACGAAAGGGAGTAATAAAAAATTTGGAAAAATCCAAAATTATACTATAATTATTTTTAACAAAATTTTTTTAGATCTTTTCCATCGTCGCCACGAGTCTGCCAGCAAAGTTTCAGCTCGATCAGATAACGGGAAAAGGGTTAAAAATCGATCCAAAAATTTTTCGACAGAAAAGCAAGCAGACGCTACGAGTTAAAATAAAGGGAGTAAAAGAAGCAACCCATAAAAACCAAGTTACAATACTTCCTTTCTCATTTTCGGGTTTCGTGTCTACCATATGCGTCGTAATCTCCATAAAAAAAAACATTAAAAATTTGAAAAATCCAAAATTATACTATAATTATATATTTTTTTAACGAAAATTTGACAGATATTCTTGATCGTCGCCACGAGCCTACTTGCAAAGTTTCAGCTCGATTGGATCACGGGAAGTTTGTTCGTCAGACAAGCAGACGCCACGAGTTAAAAGAAAGGAAGTAAAAAAATAATTGTAAATTCTGGCGTCCCCTTGTGGCAGTCACACAAAGTAATTTGTGCCTACTGTACCAGAAAAAGTGTATTGCTTTAAAAAATTGATAATGTATATAAATCAATTAATAAACTCAACTCAAGTCTCAACTTGGTCCGAATTCAGGGTCAATACTTAGACGATTTAAAGATTAAAGTACGCCTTAAAAGTGTTGTTTTATATTTAAAATTAAGCTTTTAAATCACCAAGTATTGACTCTGAATTCGGCCTTTACGGATAAGGTCGATATATTCACGGAAATGTACGAGGCCCTATAGCGTAATTGGTTAACGTGCCCGCCCCGGAAAGGAATAGATCCGTGGTTCGAATCCCGGTAGCGGTCAAATATTTTTTCGTTAATTTTATTTTTCTGTATGTCTTTCTAATCGATTATTAAATTTATTTATTTTTTATATCGTGTTGTAATTGTTTGTGCTTTAAAATAAAATAAAAAGTTTGGTTGAATCATAAACTCTTTTTATTTCATTTCGTTTTAAAATCGCATCTCTCTTATTAAATCAAATCAAATCAAATGTTTATTCAATGTTCAATGTTACAAATGTTTACAGTGTTTACAAAATTAAATTAAGCTTTTTTTCATTGTTGCTGAGTGTAATGTAATAACCTTTTACATGTATTCATTTTGTTATTCATTTTTTAATGATATTTATATTTTATTATATTACAGATCAGTTGATGGAGATCCGAAAGAGCAATGCCGCAAGATTGTTTTGCGATAACGCAGATGGAATAAAAGATATCCAGCCCGAGCCGTTTAAAGTCAAAATCCTAATCGTAGGGGGATCGATGTAAGTTATATTACCTAATAATATTTAATGTTGCAAAATTAGAATTGTTCCGTTTACGCTTTCGGAGTCTTTTTATAATGCTTCCGAACTACAAACTATAACAAACGAAAAAAAGCAAATAAATGGTCCTTGAGAAATCAACTTAACAGCGGATTGCAAAGGTCACCAAATAACTGCACAGGGGATAATTGAAGGCGTCCCTATAAAAAGGATATATACAACACATAAGGTCACTAAGTGATTTTATTGTTTTAAAACTATGAACAGTAAGAATTTTGTGCGGTATTTTATTTTACATTTATTTATTTATTAAGGAAATTTTAACAGTTTTTTAAACATATAATGTAAAAGCATAGTGTCCATTTCATAGACCTATTAAAAAGATTCACAGAAGAAAGAAGACTTAAGAACAAAGTTAGATAAGATATTTTTAAGTTAATTACTTTGAACTAATTAATGAATTGTAATAAGCAAAAAACAATGTTAAGAATGAATAATGGTAAGTGATTGAATGTGAAAAAAGAAAAAATATATCAAGAAATAAGTTAAATAATGGGTGAAAAAGGATGAGGAGGTAGGAGTCAGGATAGGGGTGGAGGAAGGGAAGATTAGGTAGATGTAGTGAGTTCAGTTTCAGTTTCAGTGCCGATAAATCGGCGTTTATTAGCTCAATAACTTTTATAACAGCTTGCATCAAAACATAATTAATGTTAAGAATATTTGCAGAGTTTATGAATAAGATAGCAACAAATACAATATACAATTTTTTGTATGCAGGCCTTTATCGTTACCTACCTCGCTAGGTACATAAAAATACCTTTTCTGAGGTAAGTAGCCATTCCATTCATTGAGACTGTACTTAAATATTTAATTTCATGGTTACGTAATTAGAAGAATAAAAGAAAATTAAAGTAAAGTAATTTAGAGTGAAAAATATATAAAGTAAATAAGAATAAAAATGTAAGTAAAGTAAGGTAAATTAAGTAAAAAGTATATACATATATGAACAAACAAAAGTGTAAATAAGTAAATTAAAGTAAATTAATTCCAAGGTTGATAATGTAAGAACAAAGTATGGAGTAAATGTTCGTAAATACAGTATTGTTCATTTGAGCATCTCTTCCAGCTGATTTCTCCCAATATCACAAAGTCGATTTAGTACATGTAACCTAAAGCATTCTTTTAAATTCAGTAAGACCAATGTTGAAGAGGTCAATATTGATACAATTAATATTGAAACCTTTGCACGCGCGATATAAAAATGTATTTTATGTATGGAACGCTCTATTTCTCGGAACATGGAAGAGCACGTTTTGTCGGGTACGCCTGCAGGGAACATAAAAGAAATTAAGTCCAGTTGATTGGGACAGTCGAGATATCCTCTCAGTAGTTTAAATAATAGTGTTAGATCATTTTTAATAATAAGATAATTATTAAGTTGTGGAAATGTAGTGCTTCGTGATAAGAGTCAAAAGATAAGTTGAATCTAGTGTTGAGGTGGCGAAGAAACTTCTTTTGTATCTGTTCAAGTCTCGCAATGTATGTCATTTTTTGCGGGTTCCACACTTGAGATGCATATTCCAGGTTGCTTCGAACGTAATTTTAGGGGTTTAAAATAATTTACATGATTTCAACTAAATCTTACCGAAATTCTTGGCGAAATGCCTCAAAGTTGGCTAATGTAGAATAGAGGTCTATTCATGTATCTTCATCTAATAGTAAAAAATATGACAGATGCCGACAGTTAGACGATGTCTTTGGGATTGCTTAGCAACATAATTAGAAAATAAAAAAATAATAAAATTCTGGTTATTTATTTCGTGTGTTTTTTCCCTCTCCTGTAAAATTTTGTTTTTGCATATATAGACCCTTTTTATAGGGATGTCTTCAATTGTACATAGTGTTGCATGCACACGTAGAAAACAGGGCGCAAAGTAATTGAAATGTATACCTACTTTACAATCTAACTATTAGTTAAATTAAGTGTTTAAGTTAGATTATTTAGCTAATAAGTAGTTACTTAACCTATATTGTACACCTATATTGACACTGTATAGTCGGCTAATGACAAATCTGTTGCTATTTTTTTTATTATTACAATTTAACAGTAGTTAAATTTGTTTAATGTTTAAATAGAATCTATGTTTAATTATAGTAGCCATTCCAATTTTCCTACTTATCACAGTAAACTTTTTAAATTTTCTATTACAATTATTATAATATTATTGATATTTTAATATACTACAATATTCTGTCAGATAAATATTCAATTTCATTTTTTTTTTTCATATTTTTTCATATATGTTTGGGGGTTGGAAAAGGTGAGCGTCGGTAACCACCAATTTGTGGTGATCGATAAAAGGAGATGGCTGCTTTTAGAGTCACCACCCGTCTGACGTTTCACGGGAATTCTCCAAACACGTGAAATTTTTGATTATTTTATTCGCTCGATAAAACAATAACAAGTTATACACGATAATAAAGGCAATGATAAAGTCTCGATGGATCAGAGCCTCCGGCCTACGCCGGGGGTCGTTGAGAAACTGACATGCTCCTACAGGGCGTTGACTGTTTTTATATGTTTTGCGAACAGAGAACTCTCTTGAAGTCTAGCTGTGTGTTTGCTGACGGAGCTCCGGGCGAACCCTGGGTCCCTGTCCGTGTACACTGCTGTATTTCAGTTTTGCTTACGCGGCATACTCGCCACGTTAGTGTACGTGTGTGACCTAGATTGGTGGTTTATGTATTTATGGTATGAGACGCCATATATGTTTACGTAAAAGTCGTGCTTTAATGTTCTCATTGCACGCGCCTGATTTACTGTTATA
Source organism: Agrypnia vestita (assembly GCA_016648135.1). Classification (NCBI taxonomy): domain Eukaryota; kingdom Metazoa; phylum Arthropoda; class Insecta; order Trichoptera; family Phryganeidae; genus Agrypnia; species Agrypnia vestita. The sequence goes on from JADDOH010003012.1 coordinate 22,767, forward strand.
CATGTGTATTAATTTTTATTTTTCTAAGAACGTGTTATTTTTTTTCTTTTTACAGTAACGCTCCAATCCCGTGCGAGAAGATTCCAGGAATGGACCTTAATAAATGGAAGGATTATTCATAGATACCACTTAAATGAATACTCTTATATTGCTCATTCTGCAATATATCATAATAAATAAATTAATTAATTAAACTTAATAAATAAATTAAATAAAAATTTCCTTAGATAATTTATTGTATCCTGCATAATTACCATACATACACAACGATTTAATTTTTGTGGAGACGCTTTGCTTACGGACAGTCACCGCCCAAGAACAGTCAACGCGCACTCCGCTTATAGACTAATTTTGTACGTACAGTAGGGACTCGATTATCCGTACCTCAGTTACCAATCGCGATCAAACAACTTTGTGGGTAGTTTAATCCGCGCGTGCACCGACATGTCGCAACTGTGTTTACGCCCTGCGCGATCACTGCCACGCGTTTCGTTATTGTTTTTGACAGTTAGGTAGGAACAATCATTACGTAAGGGAGTGGTATTATCGTTTAAAGGTAAAAAAAATATTATGTAGGTACTTCCACGATAAATGATATTAAGAAAAATACTGATTCAATTTTGAAGTACACTTAATAAACATTGATTCTGGTTGATTAGCTTAATTCGTTTTTGTTGTTTTTAATAAACACCTAGAATTATGTGTACGCGAGCGAGGTAAGTTATCTTTCTAGAATTAATAATACGTTATGTAGGTACATATGTACAAAAATTGCTTTTTTTCATTCATTCAGTTATCCGGATTTTCGATTAACCGAATGCCTTACGACAATAATTAGTCCGGTTAATTGAGTTTCTACTGTAATATCAATCCTGAAATATTTTTGTAGATGTACACTCTACTTGGTAAGAAGGTTTGGATATTACGATATCTGGGTTCGGACGATGTTGACAGATAACAGATAATACAGGTACAATAAAATGAGGAAGTAATACCTTAAAATAACAAACCTGATTTTTTAATGTGTTTTGTAGCAGTAGGTAACACTCATATTGATCATTGTCAGATGCTTTTCGCGGGTTTTTTCTTCCGCCAGATGCTTTGAAGCTCTATAAATAATAATTTCATTTGCTTTACAGTAATCAATTTGAAATTTATGTATTTTATTCGCGCCATTGTTTAACAATATTACCTAAAACCTTCTACTCCCGTCCCATATTCCCCTCCATCCTCTCCACTCGCCGTTAAAATTATTTTATTACGTCATTCTAATAAATTACCATATTCTAATAAACTATGTTCTAATAAATTACTATATTCAGTGGAGAATTTTTAATTGGCATAATTTTAATATCCATTATTTTTCATTTGTTAATATGTTAATATGCAGTTAATTTTCCGAAAAATAAATAAATAGTTTAACGATTTACTTACACTTTTTTTGTTCCTTTATTACTTGTTATCTGCCAAAATCCCCTGTCCTCTAATGTCATAATATTCAAATCTTCATACCTACTATAGTGTACCTTATTACTTTAAATTTTTTGGCGAGACGTTGTGATGAATCGCCTGTTTCTATAGATTTTTTTTTTATTATTTTTATTTTTAATTCTAAGATGATTTAAATGCTACGCGGGAAAAATTGAGCTAAACCCACCTGGCGGAGTATTGGAGCTACAAAAAATTTGGGAATGATGAAACGCTAGTATTGGGAGGGAGTTAGTAGCGATTGATCGGATATAGGCTACGGGCAGTCACTATTTAATTCTTATAAATCATATTAATCTTGTGGTGGAGGCTAGAATTATAGGTAAAGCCGTGTTTGGTACAAATGGTTGACGATCGATGCGGTCCGAGCGGTCCACATGTGATCCCCATAAAAATATACTGAACACGGTTTTCAGAGATTTGGGTCGCGGTTATTGCGTTTTGGACTATTAAAAAACCGATTAACGTCTACTCCAAGGTGACGATGATATTGACATTTCCACGAGGTTTCTGAATTATGGGCTTTTTGCTGGATTTTTGAGACCGTTTAAATGTCATTAATCGTCCTCTTAAGTGGATTCCCGTGCAACAGAGATGCGGGATATAAGCAAAAGTAAGGAAGGCAGGTCCTAATCAGTGAGATGGCGAGAGAAAGCGCCACATAAATAATTTAAACAAATTGGCCGCGAAGCACAGATTAAACGTATACGATGTACCAGAGAGGTGACCTTAACTGAGCGAATAATGATTTATTTTCGTTTCGCGGGAGTCGGATAACGTAGGCAGATAGGAAAGTTAACTATAATTCCATTATATTTATCTGTAGACTGACGCTCTGTCGAGAAGCGAATAATGATTCATTTTCGTTTCGCGGGAGTCGGATAACGTAGGCAGATAGGAAAATTAACTATAATTCTATTATATTTATCTGTAGGCTAACGCTCTTCAGGCTTTTACAACAGATAGGTAATTGCGCAATTACGGTATATATAGTTAGGAAAGGGATAACGATAACGTGTAAGCATATTAATGGCACAACAAGAAAAGAAAATACTCAAATATAGATACAATATATTAACTATGTAATCACTGCAAACCTGTCCGACATTAGCGTAGTTTCATCAAAACGGGTAACGTATATACGATTGGCTATTCTAGATCAGATTTCGCCGGGTTTGGTAGTAATAACCCACAAAACATAATTGGAACAAGTGTATCTAGATAAAAATATTGTAAATAAAATAATATGAATTTGCGGCCCATATACTCACGAAATAAAAGGATAAAGCGTATGGGGATCTTATGGATGGATGGATAAATGAAACAAATATATATAGGAGTAAATGCAAGTAAAAAGCAAGTATATAAGTACCAAAAACATAGGAGAACATAGTGTGATAGAAATTCAAAGACGGGAGGAACAATAATGTGAAGTGGAACGGATATAGCAAGAGCATGTAATAATGATATACGTACTAATACAGACAACTACTTGAGACCGATTCGACAGATACTAGCAATCTTTCAACACACCTCTAAGAACATGGTGAGTAGTAGGGATGGGTCGTCGACGTATTTACCGTCGACGAAACGAGACCGTCCACGTCCATCCATCGACGAGACGATCAACTAGTTGAATTTTTCAACTAGTTGACGCGTCAACTTCGTTACGCGGACGTCGCGGACGTTTATCTAAACATCGGGACGATAGTCAACTGTCTACGGTTTGACGCGACGCGGCACAACCGTTGGTTATTTTTATTACGTTAATTTTTAAAATTTAAAGAAGTTCGAAAGAATATAGTTTGGGGGAAAGTAAAACCGCTACTTGTGCTTATATGTAAAAAGAAATATTTTATTATTTATTTGTTTATAGGCTTTTACATATTGTTTTATATACTTCTTTCTATATATAATAAAGAAAGAAGTAGGTATACACAACAATATCAGGTGTAAGCGGTAAAATATATATATATATATATATATATATAAACTACATATATAAGCAGTGAAAGTATCGGGTATAAGCATTAAAATATGAGTATAAAAATTACAAATATAAAGTACAAAGCAATGTGTGTATAAAAAATATATTAGATACACATTATTACATGTGTACAGAGTTATTTGGAAAACAATAATAACCTAGCAGGACTATATTCCTGCCTTCATTATGAGTATTATTTTTTGTAAATCGTTGGACTATCACTACACTAACTCAAATCGATTACGAAAAATTCATTCGTTTCAATACAAGTTAAATAAAATGATAAAAGCCTTTACATTTATTTATTATCTATAAATTTATAAATAAATACATAATTTAAACATTTGAGATGTTATCTAGAAATTTATTGAAGAATACATCTTTCAAAGTCAGACTTTCACTTTGTGGTGTCATTATTAATAAATAAATATATCTGTATTATTTGTCAACTTTAGTTTAAGGCTCAATTTGAGAAAAGGAACATTGTTCCCGAAACATGTAAAAAACCAATAAAAAGTGGTGTAAACAAAATTATAGATTTATTTTTTTATCTATAAAGTTGAAAATAGGGAATTTTTAATAAAAATTAATTAAACCTAAATTCAAGATTATATTACATATATAATAATTAATGTTGGACTCCTGAATAAGGACCATAGTTAGGTATAGAAAATTTTATTCCCTCCAAGTTTGTTTATCATTTATATGCTAAAGTTGAAAAGTAAGGAAATAACACAATAATTAAATTTTAGCATCCCTTTTCAGGTAAATATAAGAAGTCGAGATCGATCGAATAAAATATTGATTTTAGAAAAATATCTCGCCGGCCTGTTAATTAATAATAGTTCAATAAAAATAAAATAATTAAACAGAATTGTTTTATTTTATACAGCGTAAAATTAGGAATTCACCGAATCGTCGCACGTGACATCACAAAAAATCAAGTAAAAATATAATAAATAATAGCTTATTAAGCCTATCTCGCCCTACGCATGTATTCAAATTTCAAATCTCTAGTCATAGTTCGTGTACACAGATCTGCACTCTATGGTAGTGTACTAGAGTTGAAATGAATTACCCGTCGAGCCGTCTATGACGTTTATGGCATCTACAAGTCGACAGCAAGAGATGAGAGAGAAATAAATGGAGACGTTTTGTCTTGCTCTCGCTCGTTGCTTTGTAATCTCGAATCGTCCACCGACCACGGCGTCCGCTGTCCACCGTCTACGAATTCAACTAGTCCATGCGATAAACGTAAACGGTCGACGCGTCGATGCAACGTCAACGGTTGATTTCAACTAGTCCGTCCATTCAACGCCCATCCCTACAATGCAGCATGTGTAAAAACATCGTTGTACTGCGCAGACTATATTTGAGGTTTGAAAGGTATCAAAGTTAAATAATTAACCCAAGTTTCAAAGGAAAATCTTTTGTAGTTATCGAGCTATGACATAAAGTGTCTTTATGTAAATAAAACTTCAAACTGCTCTCTTGCAAACTTGGGAAAAATCACATGCGTCGTTATTCTACGATTATGACGATTTATACTGCAGTTAAAGTATTTATTCTTGCATAATTAAATCCCCTACTAAATAAAACATATTTTTTACAATGGACATTATTATTTTTTAATTTTAAATTTCATTCCAAACCGAGTCACTTAATTAAAAACATCTTGTTCTAATAAACTATGATTTGTTTATTAAGACCTCATACTTTTTAAAAATATTTAGTTTGACCTTATTATAATTTTTAAAAAATTTATTAATTTTTTTAAAACAAGTTAAAGGTATTGGAACCAGCCGTGTACTGTGTGTGTACCAAGAAATTTACGTTAGTTTGTGTCTAAATATTTTAGCAGTCTGTGGACGTCATACCCACTATGTGTATGAAACATTCAGTGTTGTCTAATGGCGATCAAATCGTAATCGTTTGAATTTGTCTTATTTGCTAGTTATAATACTTAGTGTAAGAAGGCTTAGGTTACACAATCAAAATTATGTACATATTTTTTCCTATGACTTTAATATCACGTGTTTGTCATGTTTCCCTACTACACAAACTAGAACAAAAGAATTCCTCACCACTCTTGAGTTCAACACAATAAATAATAAAAATGCAGATTAATCTCTGAGTGGTTACAAATTAGAAATAACTCTACAATACGGAATGTAAACTTTCATATTAAAATGTCCCCAGGGCCCGTGACTCCAACCACTTCACGGTGTCGGTGAACGTGGAGCCTGAGAGCAAGGCCATCTTCCGTCTCACGTATGAAGAGTTGCTGACCAGGCGGCTGGGTCTTTACAATCTGGTGATGAACATCAACCCCGGCCAGTTGCTGGAAGACCTTTCTGTGGACGTCAACATCGACGAGAGTGCTCCTATTAAGGAGCTGTTCGTACCGCAGCTGAGGACCGGCAACGAGGTGGACGCCGAACCAACTGATGCGGGTAAGTTTGAGCACTAATTCTCATAATTAATGATATTGCAGTTTTGATGAAGCAAGTGTTAATAAATATCACAAAACTGAAGGGGTTACGTGTAGTCAGAGGCATGAAAAAATAGACATTCTCAAGATTTTTTTTTGAACGGTTATGTAATGTTTTTATTCGGTACATAATACCAAAGTCTTACATATTTTAAGTAACTAAACCAAAAATTTCAAATGGAATTATTAATACTGAACCACGATAGCAGCTCGATTCTTAACCCCTCTTTTACAAATAGTGCCTCACGGTGTCCATCAATACTTCTTAGTGGTTTATCTAAATTTAATGAAACAAAAAAAAATAACAGTTCAATAGTTTATCTTGTGCTTAATTGAAGCTTTTTAATTTTAGAAAAATGACGGTCTTTGAAAGTATTTTGAGGGAAAAAATCACCCATTTATTATTTATTAAAAAAAAAATTTACATCAAAAAACAATCCTTCAACTAAGCACAAGTTTTTAATGCCTTAAATATGATGTATAAATTCGTGGACACTGTTTTTGAAAACATTATTTTGAGAAAAATGTGTTTAAAGTTTTATACATAAATAATTAATACAAATTATAAAATTACTTACCTAGAGTGTTCTATTTCTGGTCCATATTATAAATCTTCAAAATTATATAATTACTTACGTAGAGTTTTCTGTTTCTGGTCCATATTCTATATATATCTTCTGCCGATGTGTAAGCCTTTCAAGATGTCAATTTGTTTTTGTCTACGTCTCATTTTGCCTTCTCGAGTGACCTCATTTGCACGTTGGTCAGCAATCTTAATGCGCTCTATATCGAATTTTTCAGCAATCATTAATATTCCTTGCATACCTTCATGACGTCCCATTATAAATTTTTGAAAATGATTATAATACACCCACAACTATCTATCGACTGCTCGGTTTCACTGTCAATGAAATACTGACACTTAATCAAATTTCATTTAGCCTAACGGGTCTTTAAGTCTAAAAGTAGAACTATAAAAGAAATTTCGTACATTATTCTTAGAATTACTCAGGTAAAAACCCCGTTCCATAGCAGCCGCGCCGTCAGTCAGCCCGGCTGGTTCTACTGCCGTCCGCACACGTACAGTTATTGATGGATATCTTTAAAACTAATAAGCGGATCGAGTTGATATTTTCACATAATATTTTTGAAATATTTTACTCTTAGTAAATGCAAAAAAAAATTAATCGATTTTTTTTAATATCCTGATTACATGTGACCCCTTAATGTGTACTAAAAACGCTTAATACTTTTTTTTTTAATTATTAAAGGTAAAATTAATTTTTCTTGCAGCAAATGAATACTCGACGCACACGTTGAGCGATGATAAGCTACACGCAAAGGTCCACTTCTCGCCCAACAAGACACAGCAGCTGGAGTTAATGAGGATTTTCAAGGTAAAATATATTTATTTCATCCGGGTTCCGCGTATTCTCGCGACACCTACATAAATGTTTGCTCACGGATTGTTTGACTTCCAGGAGAGAGAACGCCAGGCCACGACGCCCTCCAATTATTACAATCCCTACGACCCCAAGCCCAGCAAGAACACGGCCGACGAGGAGGGACTAAAGGGCCAGTTCGTTGTGCAGTACGACGTGGACCGCGACGTCAAGGGGGAAGTTTTGGTAAAAACTAATTTTATTGTCGATCTAATCTTAATCTTATATTTTGTTGACTTATCACATTTATTATAATATAGTAAAACCTAGATTTATTTAATCCCAGCTTAAATCAGAATTATATTATTTTGATTTCACTTCCTCCCTTAACCCTTTGAACCCTGTAAGCCGGTACACCAGCCAAAGAAATAGATACATATACTCCAAAGGCTGGTTAACGGCCTCAACAACTACCAACATTAACCTAAGGACCTGTAGTGGTACTCAGCTGATCCACGCCATAGCTACCTACATCCGATGGCGATGACCCTTTTTTTATTAGGTTAACATAAACAGCAGCAGCGGAGCCGTCGCCTGCTATGTAAACAAATGGGAACAAAGGGAGTCATGTTAGATGACATAGTGCACCAGTCTAGATCCGTCCCAAGTACCGGCCGGTCGTTGTTTAGAAAAAACCTTTTTGTCCGCGTCGTGCTTCTGCGTTACACTTCCCTTTATCTGATATTTTCATCATTTTTATACGTGTTCAATAGTTTTACCACTTTAGTAAATAATAATTTACCTATTTACACACTGTGACCTGTACATTTCATTTGCTCCCGGAGCCTATCTCCGGTCGAGAAATAAACATTAACTATCAATCACTCTTTCATTCCATTGACCACAAACCTTTCCTACAGGCCTGTATAGTGGCACAAGGAAAAAATAGTGGGTTACTGATTTGTCTCGTGTTACGACCAGCTAATGTGAGTGGGGGGGGCGTTTTTTTTTGTGGGTGTAGTTATTCCTAACAATTTAAATACATTATCTACTTTATCATTTATTTTTATTTTTTAACTAATCAAAAAAATCATTACATGTGTTTCAACAACTTTCTATCACCATTTTCATATAAAATATAATTTTGGTATTATTCATTATTACGTGCAAAAGACTAACGCAATTGCCAGTTGGCGATGCGTTATTCAAAATGCAAATACATCAGTTTCCTTGACTGAATATGACTCCATCAGCTTGGAGTCGGGTAGGCACCTGGTAGTCTCTTGTACAACTGGTTGCGCAAGATGCTGATGACCTTACGCTACTTGAATATATTTCTAAACCATAATAAAGTGCAACTAGAATGTTGAGAATGCATTAATTTGTAAACACACATTGTTTACAGCTCAACGACGGTTACTTTGTCCATTTCTTCGCCCCGAGCGATCTGAAACCGCTCAACAAACATGTGATCTTCGTGCTGGACGTCTCGGGCTCCATGGTGGGCCGCAAGGTGGCGCAGCTCAAGGAGGCCATGAACTCAATCCTGCAGGACTTAAATCCCGGAGACTACTTCAGCATCATTGATTTCAGTTACAATGCCAGAGTAAGTCGCAATTTACAGTGTCTGTATTTTTTCTTGTGGACATAGCTGTTGTGAATACGAGAATGGCATCGAAATGTGGTTCTGAAAAAAACACCTTTTTGAAAAATAATTTCCATAAGATTGCAATGTTAAATTTTAAATACTATGCTAAAATTTAAATAAATGCGGTACTAAACAATTTTTGTCTAAAGCACCCTTGATGTGAAATTTTTGAGGAAATGGAAAAATATAAATTATCCATTTTTGGAAAGCGGAATTTTAGAAATTCCTTAAGGCGGCTTGTGGTAGAAGTTGACTGGTAGAAATCGTCATGTAAGGAAAAAGCGTTATGCCTCCTCCATATAACCTCAATACTAAAGGTGTAGAAATTTTGTTAAAACTTATTTATTTTTGTTTTAAACCATACGTGAATTACATTGTCTCATTATTGCAATTTTTCAATGAAGATTCGAGAAATGGAAACTGCAAAAGTATTACAAACTTAGAAAAGTTAGTTAATAAAATTGTATATTTTGATATAAGTATTTTTTATAATTTATAACAATGTTGAAGTAATTATTGTAACTATTTGTAACTCTGAAGCCGATCTTGTTTACAAAAATAAAAGCAATCGCTTAACCCCTTAAAATGCAGAGAAACTAGTGTTCATCTATCTTAATTTGCCATTGGTTAATTTTGAATACTAACCAATTTGTTCATTAAATAAATTATAAACAATTTTTCTATGATTGTGTGCGGTTTTTATTTGCCTGCAAGTATCTTTCTTTACCAATTTACTGACGATAATTTTGTGAAATTTTCGCAAATGAGGTACTATCTGGTATCCGCCTGATATTGAGGTAGTGGGCCGGATACCGGATAGTTACCGGATATCCGTTTCATCTCTACTAAAAATCATTTTTATATTATCAATTGTGGAAGTTAAAAAAAGGTGACATCCAAATTTAGGTTATGTTCTCCGACGAGTGATGATATAAAATGTAATAAATAATTTGATGCTAACGCTCCTCAGGTGTATGATCTGGACAATCCCGCCAAGAACGATCTGTACCAGAATGACCGCTACTATTTCGGAGAAGAGGTAGAGGCAGTCAAGAAGGAGCCCGAGGCACCGCCGCCACCAAAGCCTGCCACACCCGAGAACATCGCCAAGGCCAAGCTCATCATCGACCAGCTGGTGGCCACTGGAGGTCTGTTGTGTTCACCCGCTGCTTGTGTTATCATAGATTCATTAAAGAGTGTAGTATAGACGCACCAGTATAAATTGGCGTGCGAGGAGGGCGTCCCTGTCGCGTATCAGAAGTTGTCAGAGTGTATATTTATTACACAATACATAATGTACAGAATGTCCGGTGACTGGTGTCGGAGCCTTTAATAGAAATTTGGTCGGGCAACATTAAAGAAACGAAACAGTAATGGCGGCCGCTCTATATGTCAATCTGTCAAACGGTAATATCGGTCCATTATTTGCTTTTTCAACTTCGCAAAACTTTAATACTTCATTGGCAGTTGTTCTTGCACCATCCCGGACTGTTTTGGATATAATAATTCAGTGTATACTGGTAATCAAAATATGAAATTGAACTGAATGACAGGGCGAGGGGTTACCGCCGAGTGCAGGCGGGGCGGATTTTAGTTCCAAAGTCACCGCACGCCAATTTACATTGGGCAAGCAATAACAGAGGACAAGCCGGTCTATTATTTATTTATTTATTGAAATTAACGGACATAGTCCAATAAAAGATAATACATACAATGAACAATATATAACACATCAGAATAAAAATTATAGCAATTTAAATACAAAAGCAAGGCCAAATGAAAATTACTAACAAGATGGAGACAAGGTCTGGACTATCTAATCAGAGATTGTTTAAATCTGGACAGACTTACATTAAAGAAGTCCAGATCCTGTATTGAATTTATAAGACGACATAACCGTGACATGGGAGCATGGAATCCATAATTGGTTCTATGACGGCTAAGGAACAACAGTTCATTATTTCTGAGTCTACGGGAAGGGATATTGAATTTTATTTGGCCCAGTAACGAAGGCACATCAGTGTGGCCGGCAAAAATGAAGCCCCGTTTTTGGTTTGTCTGCCATTGAAAAATCCCCAGATCGAATTTTTAAACACCATCTTTGTGTCAGTCAAATTTAAGTGGCGTATTATCCGTACACATTGCAAAGGTCTTTGGGTGCCACAATCGCGGCATCAACCCACGATTTGCGTGTTTTAGAATTCCTAAATCCACCCTTACTTCCACCTACATCGCATAAAACCAATGTTTGTCTATCAAACCAGTGTTAATAAATTGACATCACCAGACTGCTTGAATTGGTAACATTGTTTGTATTATTATTATGTAAACATTATACATACTAATAAAGTTTATACTAATTGTCTTCTCAGGAACCAACATTCACGATGCTCTGACGACAGCACTGAAAGTTGCAAACCTCGGGATCATCACATCAAAGAAAGAACCTGAAACACGTACGTGCCTGCTCTATTATGTATTCATTAATATCTCTAATAACTTAATAATTAATCTAAAGGAGAATGTAAACAGCATGTATGTGACCGTTACACTTTTATATTTCTGTGAGATGTGGACTCCATACATTTCCTCGTCTGTTTTGATCACGGTTTTATTTTTCAACTTATAATAATTTTATTTCAGCAAACAAGAAGCCACTGCCATCACCGATGATAATCTTCCTGACCGACGGTGAACCGACCGTGGGCGACACCAATCTGGAGAACATTCTGAGAGCCGTCCGTGATCTAAACACCATGAAGGTTGCGCTCTTCTCTCTGGCCTTTGGTAAATAATTATATTAATACCAAACTGAATAAGGATCGGTGATCATAACAGTAAAATAAATATCTGATGAATATTTTTACACAAACTAATAAATGGTACTATCGACTGTCCATAACTACTAGAACGTATCTGCTTGCATGTTCCGTCTCGCATAACTAGAAGTCATGCCGGTTTTGCCGTGGAAACTGCAGCTACTGCTTCTTTAATTCCCCACTGCAAAGGCTTCCTAGACTAGCAGACAGATGCGAGCAACTGGACGTCTTTGCCAATAACTTGTATATTATTAAAACATATATTAGAAGGTGTATTGAAAGATTACTAGTATTTGTCGAATTGGACTTAAATAATTGATTTGTATTTGTATGTATATTTTTATTATATTATGACTTTCAAAGCTTGTGCTATTATCTTTTCACTTTACATTATTACTTTTTTTTTTGTATTTCTATTATATTATGTTTTTCTTATGCTTCTGCTTTTTTACTAGCTTTTTACTTTATATTATATTTATCTTTATATATTTGTATCTGTATTTTAAATATTTTCTTTTCACTTTATGTCATTATTTTGTTTTGATGTTATTTTTTTTTCTCTTTAAACTATATATTCTGTAAATGTACACTTTACCTATCTGTTGTAAAAGCCCTATAGGGCATTAATTAATAAATAAATAAATAAAAATAAAAAACAGTCTTAACTCTATCAATGTTCATCTCTAATTTATCATAAATATGTAGTCATCTTTCTGTATTAACTCAATCTCCAGAATTCGAAAGGTCTTTGCTAACTGTTTTTTTAACCAGGCATTTTAATTACTCCTAACCCTACTACAAATCTATCATATAAAAATGTTTATCTTTGACATTTCTGGCTGAAGTTTCAGTAATTTAAAATTCGCTATGTATATAAATATTTCAGTTTATTTATATTAAGTTATACTTTTCGCCTCTTTTATTGTTGTCATTTGTTTTCAAGAATAATCGGTACGACGCACAAAATTTTCAGGTGAGGATGCCGACCGTACCTTCCTGCGCCGTGTTTCTCTGCAGAATTCCGGGTTCATGCGGCACATATACGAGGCGGCTGACGCAGCCCAGCAGCTGAGGCACTTTTACAAGCAGGTGGCCTCACCCCTGTTGGCCAACGTTACCCTGACATACCCCAAGGACCAGGTATGTAGCGTAATAACACGTCACCGTCATAAAAAATAGATTATTCATTATCATTGTCAATATTGAAAGTGATGTAAGGTATCGAGCTTACATTCTGGATATGTGTTATATGAAAAGGATTTTACAGAGAATGATGAATCACCTCCATATGTCTGATTATCATTTGTGTTTTAGTTAATTTAATATTTAACTTGGTTAAACACTTAGAATTATGCATTTGGACAATGATGAGGCATGAAAAGAGAAACAAATGTTACTTGTGATACTACCATTACTTTACACAATAAGTTTTGCATAACAAATTTACATCGTAAATAATAAACTATAATAGACTGAGCAGGTATGTATAATTTTGAGGTGAAAAACAAAATACACATTTGAATGTGTATTTTGTTGTGTGTTTGTTGTGTGAACAAACACACGAACGAAACTATCTTGTCAGGCACAGGTGCGGCAGTGCAGTCAGGCAAAGAAGCCACCGGGTAGGCTCGACAATATGGCCCGCTGACAACTCTAGTCGTATCTTCATACTGTGACATTATGGTTCTATTGCATGTTTTTATGTGATCGCCAGATAATGCCAGATAAGTCCATTTCACCACGGACTTAATTCTTATTTTTAAACTCTGGTGCTAATTTACAGCTGTGTTTTCTTTTTAGATCGATGAGGAGACCCTGACAAAGAAGTCCTTCAAATTCTTCTTCCTAGGATCAGAGCTGGTGATAGCGGGCCGCACTAAAAATAAGGAGGTGGTGGATTCCGGCCTCAAGCTGCACGCCAACTCCTTCGATGGGCCCATCGACTTCATCCCCATCGTGGTGAGCCATTTCACATTATTACAGAAAACATTGTCTCTTGCGCGAATACTTACGTATTGAATTTTATTTTATAATATGTGTTTCTTTTATACAGTATAATCTCGTTAATTTGAAATTCAAGGGACCAAAAAAAACATTTCGCATTATGCGGAGCCCCGTTAATTCGAAATTCAAGGAACAAATAAATTGTGAAACGAATGTAAAATTCGACATAAATTGTAAAACTCATGGAAACCATTATTTTTGTAAAAATTCTTTATTTTTGGATATTTCAAGAAATCATTTCACAAACGCAATATTTATTATACTTATACAAGATCGCGACAGTTCTATTACTGACAAACGACAAATTGTTGTCGAGATCGTTGTCTGATATTAGTTGTGTATTTTTACTTAGCTAATACTATAAATAATAATTTGAAATTTTTAAAATCCACTAGTCCCAAAATGTTCATTTCATATTAAATTTACCCCATTAATTCGCAAACCCCGGTAATTCGTAACAAATCAATACATTTTAGTTCATAGAATTCCATTTTTTTTTTAATTTTACAAATTTGAAAAACATATTTCAAATTTTTCACAAGTGGGAAGAACAAATATGTTAATATAGGGTATTTTATGAATAGAAATGTCGCGATTTTTGTATTAAACTTCAGTTTTACAATGCTTGTTTTCACGTTTTTCCGCTATTTACCCCGAAAAGTCGAAGTTTCGTTTCTTTTCCGTACATTCACCGAAAAATATTTCTAGAAGAATTTTTCATTTCTCCAGGTTTTACATCAAAACATTTAGAAAATTCGACTCTACATTCATTGAAATTTGCAAGCGAAATTTCCTTTTGTCTTTCTAAAAATTTATCACGTCAACATTAAGATGAATTTAGAATTTTCAACGGGGCATCTTCTGTATTTGGGTTCCGGCTCGAACCAGTACATATTAAGTTAGGAATGAAGTAATGTAAAAAGGAGCAAACTATTTACTAATTGTTAATATTTTTAACGTTTAACTAATTACCTTTTTTAGTAGTTGTACTCCTTTTACCATCAGCTATGATACCATCCACACGATTTTATTCTGAGGGTGGTATCATGGTATTCATCGGTGCGAAAATCGCAACGGCTGTGGCACCATTTTGCACATATTGCCGTAGTGACAGATCTATTTATTGTATTATGCTTTGTTTTTTTTTAATTTTTGAGTATTATTTCGTTAGTTTTTACTGTCAAATCTCATTTCAATTTGTTTTACGCACCTTCTTACGAATTTCTTCTGTAAAATCGTTTGACAGTTTTTATTTACTTTGCATTTATATTTTTGATATTACGTAAGCCTTTTAAATTATTAACATTCTTTATTTATAATTTGCCCTAAAAACATTGCGACAAAAAGTACAATTGATTACAAAAATACAGATTTTTCACAAAATCAATAATGGGTTTTTTTCGTAAGTTTTACTTTATTTGGCAAATTTCGCAATCGCATTGCGATTTTTTTTACTTCGAATTTCGAGTTAACGGGATTCCGCATAATTCGAAATGTTTTTTTTGGATCCCTTAAATTTCGAATTAACGAGGTTCTACTATATCAACATTTTTATAAGTATACGGGTCTTGGTGTACGGGACTGAGCAGCGTGGTTGGAGTTTCATATTAGACACTACTGCAGATGAGATTGAATTTAATCTGTATTTGACTATTGCTGTGATTCCAGCCAATAGAAAAGAAGAGGGAAAACTTTTGGCCATTGGAGAGGATGTGGGCCTACCTGACCATCAAGCAGCTGCTGGACGAGAAGGACTCCAAGGCTGAGAAGGGAGACAGCACGGCTTCCAATGTCCCCGCCAATAAGGCACTCGACCTGGCTCTTAAGGTAAACCCTCGACTCCATCTGCCGTGATGATAGAATAGTCTCAAGTCCACTAATCCAGCACAAAGCCTCGGGATATCAGTGTAGTGGATTGCCAGGAGGTGAATGTGTAGGGCATACTCGTACATTTAACACGTGATGTACTGTCTGTATCTGTATCAGTGATCTTTAATTAATATCTCTTAATTAAAGATCACTGTATGTTAGAGATGCGCGATTACGAGACATTTCCATATTCGAATGATTAGTAATCGATACACGAGACATTAGTAATATATCTGTTATCTGAGATAGCTACACAGATAAGCATTTCAAATTGATCAAACCCTAATTAGGATTTCGTTTGGTTAGGATCCTAACAGACCATAATTAAGAAATATAATAATATATTGTGTGTGCAATATTTAGTATTAATAATCCTTTGAAGAGAAATGAAAAAAGAAGAATTTGTAAAGTTATTTAGAAACCGGAGTATGTTGTTTGCATAAATTAATTTATGCAATTTATTAAATTAAAAGGGGCATTCTTAAATATGAAAAGACAAAGAAAATTTGAATAAATTAAAAATAACAATGTTGTTTTCTTCTCACTATAACAAAGTTTTAATTATAATGTTTTCAAGGCTTACTGCGTCATCTTCAGCAATAAACTAAACTAAATCCTAAGACTAATGACCACTTGTCGGGTCTGGTGTGGAAGTGGAGTGGTGGGAAGGGGTAGATTTGCGAGGCGGGGCTAATATGAACAAGAATTGGGATGTAATATAGCGTGTTTAAATATTTTAAATGTATTGATTAATTTTAAATGTTTGATTAATTTTCTATTTAATTAAAATCTAGTAAATAGATTACGCCTTGACGGCAATTATTGTTAAAAGAGATAGATCTTCCTGCCTTAGAGATAGAAAAGCTATTATTCCTCCCGATTCCAGATTATTATTATCAGGTATGATTGTTTTCAGTATTCGTTCGTAACACCGCTGACATCTCTGGTTGTGGTGAAACCCAACTCCACAGCTGCCGTGGACGCAGAGTCCGTGGATGCCGGTGGTGGTAAGTTAACCAAATATAATCCCATTTAGACATTTAAAGAAGTTTCAATTCTTAAAATTTTAATATTTGGACAATGTGAGACCGAAATATCCGTTTCTTCCTAAGAGCAAATTAAAAGTAATTCTAAATACCTCACTATTTATTGTCGTTTTCATTTGAATGTTGGTAATACTGCGAATAATCGTCTTATAATTTCTCAAATTCCTCAATATGAATAATGAATAATACATATGAACAATCTTTACTTCCATGATATTTACATAAAAGAATCTCAAATGAAAATCCAGACAAATTGGTATTTAGGATTTAATTTATTATTCTTTAAAATACAGTTTATTTGATATTTCTTGTTTGAAATATCCCATTGTAAAATTAATGCTTTAAATAAAATAATAAAAGTTAGTGTGTTTTTAAATTTGATATTTTAAAGTAATGTACTCTCTTAAATAAATACACTTATCACTTTTCAGATTAAATTGGTGAATTTATAAAGGTTTTTAGTCTTTATATAAGAGTGTATCATTATAAAATGTAATTTAATATAGTGTATCTTTATAGAATGTTCTGTCTCTTTAAAGGCTATAAACCAGTGTAAATTTCCAAATACAATATACATATACTATTTGATGTTTCATTAATTTTTATTTTTTTGTTTGGCTTAAAACTCTTTTCACATAGTACTGCACAGCTGGGAATGTTCTTCCCTAAATATTTAATAACCCGCACGCCCACAATTTATGTCACTACTTATATTCATTATAATATATGATTCAAGTACTTAAAAAAATATATATATATTTTACATTGAGGTTTTATATATATCATTGACGTAACAAGTCAGTGTCATATATTGTTTACAAATATAATATGTTTTATTTCAGTCATTCTTTGCTGACACACTTTTTCATCACTCATTTTGTTTAACCGTCTTAACACGTTCACTTCTAATTAAAATCCATACAAATTCATGCAACAAGTAATCCAAACAATACATTGATTCTTACTGGCCGATGTCTCTGAGGCTTGAAAGGATCCAGTGGTATGGTCTTAACTGTTTTATAATTTAAATGGATAAAACCGTAAATTGTGTCAGTACATTTTACAAGGTGTCAAAAACGCACCTGTACATTGTAAACATGGGACGTGTTGAAATCGCTAGATAAGTATAGGTGCATATTACTCTTTGAATATCGAAATTTATTTATTTTCTTTCTTTTCATTTATTTCTTCCTAACCTTTCAAATATTTCTCTCCTTCAATTCATAAACAAAATATGTTCGAAAAACTTTTGAGAAAAAATATTGCACTCTGTGGTTCCGAACATTTCCACTCCAAGGACGATTGCAGTGGGAACCGTCACTGTAATAGTTTATTTGAATTATTTCTTAATTGAGAATAACAGCTTGTGCGAAGCTCGCCTGAGAACTATCTGCATGATATCTTGGAATGATTTTCTTTTCTCAGCCCCAATTGGCGTCAACTACGCTCTTCCTCTTCTCGGCTTTGCTGGCCCTCGTAAGTATACAGCTATCTTCTTTCTTTGCTCCCCTCTTTATTAATCCAGGTTTCTGTTTGCTTCTCAGTGTCTTGTATTCTAATTAAATCCTTTTAGATAGCACATAATCAGATTAATAATTAATAAGTAATTAATTCCATGTATTCTTTGTTAACCCCTTCAAAGTGTATTCAATGAAAAAACGTGATCACCATTCGCAGAGTCATGTAAGCAAATTTTTTGCGAATTCATAAAATGAAATACTATTTTTAAAACACTGTATATTATATAACAAACTCAGTTGGTTGCACCAAGTTTAACATTAAATATTAATAATTAATAAAGTTTAACATTAAATAAAATATAATGTCAAGCAACAAAGTGTTTGTTTGCTTTGAAAGAATTCGTTTAAGACTTTACTGATTTTAAATGTAAATCTTCAAATCGCTCTCTGAGGGTGAGTAGTGTAATTGCTATGCTAAAATCAATTTTTGAGCCTTGCTCTAATTTTATAGACAAATATGTACATGCATAAGTACTTAATAAATTTTGCTGGGATATTGTACACGTGCACTGTATATGTATCCTTTATTTTCTTTTATGAAAGTAAAAACGCTTCCGTGGAAACAGCAAACATTTCTTGGGCAAGCATAAAATTCAGTTCTTCAAAAACTGATCCTTCTAAAGTTCTACTTTTCTCGTTAAGAATGTTCTGTATAATTATTTCATCATCGGAAAAATCTGCAATCTGACATTTCATTTGAATTCATTTTTTCGTAGAATTGTATCTCTAATAGATATCAAACTAATACTAACAAGGTTATATGCATTTGTTTTTTCACGCAAAATTTTCAGAAAATGCAGTCATCAATTTACATGAATAGTGATCTTGATTCAAAGAATATTCTTTTCTATCCCTATAATTATGGTTAACTCTCTCGATAGTGGGTGGTGGGCACATGGTGTTTAGTTACTTATACGTTTCCAATGTATAAGTTTGAAGAATTGGATTAAGATCTTGTAATGCAGTAAAAGTTCCGTAATTCTCGAGAATTATATAAAAAAAAATGATTTTGCTATTTGTCTTAATCTACTATTTTTATTAATTACACCTACATGTTTCGGAAAAACCTTTTCATCGTCAGGGTGTTTTATAAATGTCAAAATATCAAAATGAATGATGTCTTTTGTTTTTTGGTTTTCTAAATAATTTTTAAATATTATTGCTTATAAGTTTTTGAGTACACAAATTTATTGGAATAATTTTTAGAATTGGACTAGTAGTTAAATTTAATTGATTATGAATAGTATTTTGTTTACTTTTACGTGCTTTACTAATTTCTAATGATTCTAAATTATTCAATTACAGACCAAATTATTTATGTGTAAAATAGAAAGTCCTAAATTTTTATGAAAACCGTAAATCTACTTATATTAAATTAATAAATATAAAATATAAGTATATTAAAACAAATAATAAAATCTTTTTTTTTCAATGTCAATCTACAAAGTTCAACCAATTGAAAAAAAATTATCTTTTCGGCATTTTTAGTGAGATTTCTGTCGATCACACATTTGTATCTATAATTGCAATAATAATACTTTTTACTTAGTTACTTGAATATTGGCTTTCATTATGAACTTTCCACTATTTATTTACAAATAGGTCACAACTGAGCTTATTCAGTTGTGCGATTCAGGGACTCTTAATAATTTTACAGAACATAAAAATCCAAATAGAACTGGAACAAAATGCTTCTACTGGTTGGATAATCCCACCTGAACGTAGTAGAACAGTGAGCTGTCATTGGTCAATGCGAAAATACACTTTTTTAGGTGGAAGATTAGTGAAATACTTTTCTGGTTTGAGTATTATCCTTGTGAGGGAATGAGAAGAGATTGTAAAAAACTAACCTATAAAAACCAAGTTTTTATTATACTCCCTTTCCCATTGAATCAGGTTTCGTGCTTGCTGCACGTGTCGGAGTCATTACTCATTTGTATTGATTCCAATTTGAAAAAACCATTAAAATTTCGAAAAATCCAAAATTATACTATAATTATAAAAAAAATTAAACGAAAATTTGTTAGATCATTTTCATCGTCGCCACGAGTCTGCCCGCAAAGTTTCAGCTCGATTGGATCACGGGAAAAGGGTTAAAATTCGATCCAAAGTTTTTCCGGCAAACAATAAACCGTAGACGCTACGAGTTAAAAGAAAGGGGGTAAAAAAGGTATACGACGCTTGTTGATGATACCAGAAACAGAGAAAGATGAATCTTGAAAAATGACAAGGATCGATTCACTAATGTACATGTATCACAGTTTATATATAATGTATATATCATGCCTAAATCCATGAAAAATATTGTCATCACAAAACTCACGGATTTAAGCACATCTTTTGAAAACAATATTTTTTTACCAGACTAATTTCTTTGATAACATTTTTACCTATCGGATAAATAGAAAATATTCCAAACTGACAGAACGTGACTATGTCGAAGATCCGTAGCCAAAGAGTTAAATTCCTTCCTCTTATTTGTGCGTGGAGTACTACGATAGGATACTTTACGGAGCTTTTACTGTACCCTACAAAATCCTAAGACTTCCAATTAATATATTTATTTTTATAATGCCACCGCTGTCTTCAGCTTAGTAAGTACATACAATAGTTTTGTAGTCAACTAACCTGTTTTTTGCTATTTACCTCTCACACAGCCGTGCCTGTTGCGATGGATCTGGCTCGCCAATCGGCATTTACATATCCAGTCAGTTATAGTTTAATGCCACATGCAAACTATCTGTCTTTCTCTCCTCCAAGTAAGTTTTCAAGTATTCACACTAACAATATACTTACAAACAAGCTTCCTCACCGCTTCATCTAACTACAGCCGACAATGTCCACCCTGATGTCCGGCCATATTGGGAGCCATTATTGATACTGTTATATATCATTGTACGCAGGATGGACCAGTTACAAGAAATCCTCCGCTTGGGATAGATACTGGACACGTATACAAAATCTCGCTGCAAATAAAGTACAATAAAAAGTAAATAAAAAGTACAGTCCAATAAAAATGAGTCCATCTCCATTCGAGGGGCCACAGTTTACACATTCTTATATATTTATTTGCTGTACTTCTATATTGTATAACATCATAATTTTTTTTGTCTTTTTAAATTATATACAGTAGGACTTTTTTCAGTAGAAATTTTTTTTTTGAATAATTCGGAACCCCGTTAATTCGAAATTCAAGGTACAAAAAAGATTGCGTAACTCTGCTAAATATCGTAAAACTCTTGAAAAAAAGTATTAATGTTGTGTGAATAACGTTTGTATTTTTGCATATTTCAAGAAATCTTTTCGAAAATGCAATATTTATTATTTATTATTACAAAGATCGTGACATTTTGTATTACTAAAGTCCTCGATATTAATACATTTGTTCTCGTATGCGGAAAATTTTTTTATATAATTTTTAAATTTTAAAATTTCAAAAAAAAATCTAATTATGTGAACTTAAATGTATTGATATATGGCGCAGGGTACTAAAAATTATTTTGAATTAAAAATTACTGGGGTTTACGAATTGTCGGGGTATACCTACTATGAATTTCACATTTTGGGACTTATCAGTTTTAAAAATATAAATTTTGATGAATTTCAAATTATCGAGGCTCAAATTAATGTGGTTTTACTGCATACATAATCTTTATAAAATTTAATCAAGTCTATAATCAATAACAAACTAGGGAAAATTTCTTTCTAGAATTTATTCAGTAGGTACTTACACATTTATATAATGTGTTATTTTTATTACATTATTATAATTTATGATTTTATTATTATTATCTCTCTCTATATTTACCATTTTCTTCTTCTGGTTCACATGTATAAAATTTTCTATGTAATGTTCTATTTTATTTTAGTTTTTAACAAACAAACGTTGAGAGTTCGTTATTGACCTTGATAGATCTATTTAGAGTGACATTTGAGTACATAGTATGAAAATTCTATGACTATTTTGAAGATAATATGATTATACAATACACTTTTTATGATGAAGAAATTATAAGTAACGTTTTTTTCACCTACCTAGTGTGATCAAGAAAACAAGATACAGGAAGATAGTCGCAAATGACAATTATCAATTCGCTAATATATACTATTTGCGGAATCACAAAACTTGTTGATTTATTATTTTGAAAAAATTATATTTTTACCAGACTTATTTCTTAAATAACATTTTTACCTATCGGATAAATAGAAAATATTCCAAACTGACTGAACATGGCTATGTTGAAAATCCGTAGCCAAAGAGTTAAATTCCCTCATCTTATTCGAGTGTGCCTATCATGCTGCAGATAAATATGGAATACTACGATAGGATACTTTACAGAATCCTATAAAATCCCGTGACTTCCAACTTTCTATTTTAATTTTTTTAATCCCACCGCTGTCATCGGCTTAGTAAATACAATAGTTTTATAGTCAATTAATCTTTCTTTGCTATTTATCTTTCACACAGTCATGCCTGCTATGATGTTTCCGGTTCGCAAAATGTCCTATTTAAATCCAGTCGTTTATAGATCTATGCCACAACCAAACTATCTCTCTTTCTCTCGTCCAAGTAAGTTGTCAAGTATTCACTAACATTTTACTGATGAACGCGCTTTCTCATCGCTTTATCTAACTACAGCAAACATTGTCCACTCTGATCATGGCTGTTATATATCGTTGCACTCAGGATGGGACAGTTACCAGAAATCTTCCGCTTGGGATAAATATTGTATATACAAAAATTTCGCTGCAAATAAAGTACAATCTGATAAAAATGAATCTATCTCCATTTGAGAGGCCACAGTTTTACATTCTTATATATTTACTCACTGTCCCTGCACATAATAATGTAAAATAATAACCTTTTTTTTGTCTTTTTTAATTGTTACATGAGTACAAATCTTTATAAAATTTAATCAATTAACTAGGGAACGTTTCTTAGGACCAGTTGCAACTTTGTTTATTGTAATTTATAGAATGTTTTGTAGATTAACAAGCTCTACAACGAGTGTGTAGGTTCCTAGGTCAACACCGTGTATCTACATATTATATTCCACCGAGTAACACACTCGATGGAATATAATTTTGACTAGGACGAGCGAGTATTGCACTCTCAAGCGACAGTCGACCGAGTTAATCAATATTTCGCTTTTGAAGTGAGCCTGTATCATAAAGAATACATTGAGACTGCCGTCTCTGTATGATATCTCGTTATAGTGATTGATCATTCTAGGTAGAGGAGATAAATAGAACCAAGTGTGAAATAGGCTTGGAGATCTCAGCACTCGTGATTGTTTATGTATTTTTGTGATTTTATTTATATTATATAGCAAACCTGGTCTTGCATATTCAACCTGGTTATGTTTAATCTGCACAAATATCACTACATCTCACATAGTAATATCTAACTTAATATTAAACAAAATTTTATTTCATTGTACACCCAGCTTTATGTATAGTACAGTCGTTGGCGCCACCCAAATCCTGTGTATTCCCTTATTCCACCTCCCATACTTTGCCTATACCCCTTCTTGTCTCAACGAAACGATCGACATAAAGCGTAGACTACTGGCACGACATCACCAAACTACATCTACGACCCATCTGCCAAGCTTGCGGCAATCGCCCAATCGCCGGCAACCCAAACCAGAGTCAGGCACTATACGGAGGTCTTATTGCTGTAGGTGCGCTAGAGGATCCCTATGCATTTCGATCATAGGGATCCTCTAGCACACAAGCATTCGTACATCATTCTTGATCACAAGCAGTCATACATTATATTGTGAATCTTCTGATCGTGTATGTGAATACTTTTACGCCGTGCGTGCTGATGAAAACAAACTAAATAAAGCATCCACATTAGAAGTGCCGGTGACAAATCGGATGAGGTTAATGAAAGTGCGAGATCGGCATTCAGTTGGAGGAGATGCAGGCGAGCCAAATTCCCTTTCTCCTGTCCTGTTTCACCTAATCCATCCTGTCGGGTTGTGCCGCAAACGATTTTTTAATACGGTCCACATCCCACAATAGTTGTGCGTATTGTCGTATTTTTTAATCAGTAGGCTTAGGTTAGCTAGTTATAAGTAAAATAGGTAATACAAATTGAAATATGTAATTATTACACACGTAAGTCAAAGTGAGATTGTCTGGACCACAAGTGTTCAACTGAAATTTTACAGTTTATTAAAAAAATTGTCACTTAAGGCATTACTTTACATGTGTTACCATACATACAACCCACACCAGACCCTATTAATATATACATACATAACTGGGATTTTTAGCTACTTTTGTGATACTATAATATGATTGGAATTCCAAGTAACGTTGCATGATTTTGCTTGAATTTACTCCGATTGCATTGTAGGTACATTAGCATTGTATGCATGTGCACCAAATCAATATTCTTACTTTTTTCCAACTAAGCTAAGCGCCTGTGCTTTGAAAGTAGGACTTACTCTGTGGTCTCCCGGAACGAGTCTCAAATCCCCGACCGCTTGGTTGCCGAGCAAATGTGTCACTGCTAGACCAAAAAAGCATGAATTTAACGGATGATGTCTGATTGAGGCATGAAGTTTTGCTTCATCACAACTGCTGCCCTGTGTGCTAGCGGTGAGGGATGCGGCGTAATTGTGGGATGATGGTTCTAGCCGTGGCTCTCCCTGGCAAGCCGCAGCCGCTGTGGTTGTCTCCCGCGGCGGCCGTGGGCTTCTTCAGCCCTTCTAGCGACCAGCAGAGCCGGCCCTACATACCTCACAGGACATCTTCTAATGCTGCCCGTCCAGGACACTTGAGTAAACACTTCTCCGCTTGACCTCTGTTCTTCTCTCTTCATTTTCTCATCTCGAATAATGATCTGTTTATTTTTATTTGTTGTGCCTTGTCATTTCTGTTGCGGTTAGGTTAGGGTAAAGGTTAGAACCTTCTCCTAAGGGTATGAAGTTATTGTTGTTTATTAAACTTCTAAAAGGCATCTTTATTTTGAGTTTTTCATTGGTGACTGACTGGTCATCTCTAAGAAAATTCATCATTGAAATGATGCTAAGTGATTTTTCTGATTGACTCTTGTAAAGATGCTGATTTCTTCGATTGTAGACTTTGAAGGTGTTCTGTACTATTTCCTACAGAGGACAATTTAATTACAATGGTTGATATTTTTGTGAACGAGTCTCCCTCGATGCTATAAAGATTGATGGTATTTCCAGTCCCAGCAGTGTACAGGCCGCTGACGACTACACCTCGCTTCCATGCACATACCTACGTACCGCACTACGTACCTTCGCCATTAATCGCCAGTTCGGAAAGCATTGACAGAGCTGATCCTGGTACAAAAATAAATATATTTCTTTTATTGGTTGGGTTAATCTAACAAACGAAAGCTAATCTAATATTTCTCAGATTTTTCCATCAGAAGAAACAATAATGATAACAGAATTTATGGTGTTTGGTATTTATCTTGTAATGAAGTCTGATCTGGTTAAGGTGAGAAATGGCCTCGTTGATTGCTGATGTAAAGAGCTGTATTTTTATACAATTATACATTTCCTAAATTATGAGTAATAAAAGACCATCTGGTGTAATATAGGGGGCAATTTGTGGAAATCTTTATTAAGGGCACAACCTGATGAAAGAATCCATACACTTTTAACAGTCTAATTTTGCGTTTGCCATGTCAATGCTTTGGAAGAACATGAACGAGTCCAATGAATAAATTAACTCTTACATGTATCTAGTGCGAATCTAGCTTGGCTAGGTGTCTTCTTGTAAAACTTAATTTATATAACCTCAAGTTGCATAAACATTACCTAAGAATATGATAGTTGAAAGTAGAAAAGTGGAGTTTTGTATCTGGTGGTGGGTATGTTCTTTATTTTTGTACTATTATGGTGTTGATAGAGAAGCATAGTGTAACATGAGTATTATTAAGTGATCTAATACCTCGTTTATTTGAAATTCAAGGGACCCAAAAAAAAACATTCTGAAGAAGATATAAAAAAATCGCAATGCGATTACAAAATTCGCCAAACATCGTAACTCGTGAAAAAACCATTAATTTTATGAATAATGTCTATATTTTAAGAAATCATTCCGAAAACGCAATATTTATACGCTAATACAAAGATCGCGACATTTGTGTCACTAAAGTACCTGATCTTGACATATGTATTTGTTGTTCTCACTTACGAAAAAATCTTTTTTGTTTTTTAATTTCATCAAATTTCGATTTACATGAACTAGACTTTATTGATTTATGGCACAAGGGGTTAATAATTATAAGGATTGCCAGGGTTTTTGAAATATCGGGGTTAATCTACTATGAAATTAACATTTCGAGACTTGTTTTAAAACTTAGGTTTTAAAAATTTCCAATTATTGTATATTTCAAATTATCGGGATTTTGCTGTGTACCTACATTGATCTAAGTCAGCCACCTATAAAGTTTAATAGGTGGAGTGGAGGAACTTGAAAAATAATCTTTCCTCTAGCAAAGAATAGGAAATTTGTTGTTTCGGAGGTAAGTTTATAGAACTCCATAATCACATATATGGAAATAAAAACACTTGTTTTTAAGTTCTACATTTTCAATTTTTTGAGATGTGTTTCGCCTTATGAGGATATTATCAAGCGAGTATGATAGTAATGCCTTCATAAGATTAAATGCGTCTCAAAAAATTTAAAATGTAGAACTTAAAAACAAGTGTTTTTATAAAAATGTCCTTAGGTTTTCACGGCCGTTCAGAATCTTCTGTGTATAGTTTTCTGGGATATTCTGCCGTGTGTATGTGACCTCTCTGGCCAACGTTTCGGATCCCATTGCAGGGTCACATCAGCCCTGATGATGGACCCTGCAATGGGATCCGAAACGTTGGCCAGAGAGGTCACATACACACGGCAGAATATCCCAGAAAACTATACACAGAAGTGTTTTTATTTCCATATGCCTGAATAGGAAATTTGTTTATTCTTGATCTCTGATCTCTGCCCAAAAAAGAGAATCATTAGAAAGTAGATTACACTTTTTACAAACGTTACCATTGGTGATAACCATTGTGGATGCTCAAACTCGCATTATTTATAAGATAAATGATTCATTTATCAGTTTGGCATTTCTACTCTTCCTTCACTTTATCTCATGACATTAATCTAGTCTTACTTACGCGTATGTATTATCTATTTTTCTCATTTTCAGATACATAAATACATACATTCATTATTTTTAATTCTGAACTGTTAACATTATTTTCTGAATTTCACTGTAAATGAAGTAAGTAGGTCTCTATTAAATTTAATCTGGAACTGTTTTTCAAATATGTAATTTTTTAATTAGCAAATTATCACTTGGATGTGGGAATCATTTATTTTTAGTGCTCCTTTATAGATTGTAAAAAAGTTCTGAAATTCACTTTGAAATTCTCAGTTGTGGCAACAGAAATGCTTTTTATGGGAAATATGTTTGACTAACATTTGGTGAAGGGTTTTTGTGTGGGCAGCTATCGCATTACAGCCACGTGGCGGTAGATAACGTGCCACTAAAACAGAAGATGGTAAACCATTTTTTACGACATGCGGGCAAAATTTGAATGTTTAATTAAATGTATTGAACAAGATCCATATTTAATTGAATTTGTTCCGCTCATGAGCCAAGCACTGTGGAGCTCTAATCACCTGCACCATGCGAATATATGGAAGTATATTTTTTAGTACAATACACTTGCAGTACTTACGTACAATACTTGATTGTTTTATTAAAAAGGAAAATTTTATTAGAAGTGACCCAACCCCCTCCTACTGTGTCAGTGTTTTGTGACTTGCTTTGTCATCATTCTGTGATGTAATTAAATTAATTATTTTTGATACATTTCGCAAGTGTAGTTTAATTGAAAATGTAAATATGCAGTGCATTTTGTGTTATTTGTAACATAAATATTTTGTCAGTGATCTTACGTTTTACGTATAACAATATAAGATATGTAATTCTAAAATTAATGAAAATATATTATTTTAATTGCCATTTTATTTATCTGCGGTTAAGGAATTGGGACCCACTTGCGGGAAAATGTTGGCCATCGCTCTAGGGCATAGTTTCAGGTGGCACCAACTGCAGTACTGAAGCCACGCATCTGGACGGTGCCGTTCTGCCTGCCACGTGGTGCTTATTATTATCTAATCACACAACTAATGCTTGAATGAAATGTGTATTTTTGAATTAACATTGTTTTATGAATTAATTCAATTTGAGATAAATATGTTTTTCTCTTTCAAAGTTCACCAACTATCTACATCCACGACAATAGTAAGAGGACGTAAGTTCTTTTTCAAAATCAGTTATAAATAACTACTAATAATGAGAAAATACATTTATGCTCCCTGAGTACCTGTTGTGGTCAAGTAATGTATGACCTTGATATCTGGCGATAGGTTCGATTCCTATTGAGGATAGAAAGGTTCGCCAAAGATATTTTGTTATGTGTCGGTGACAGAAAAGGACCATTTTGAAAAATAGAGTTATTAGTTATGACTTAAGTGGTAAAATAACTCAGTTCATGTAAAAGTTGTCATTATTTATCATTTTAGATGACCCGCTTGATAGCCGAGTTGGTATCACTCTCGCCCCCAGACCCAAAGGTCGGCGGAAATCATCGCGCGGCCGGGTATCAAGTTAGTCCTACCCTCATGGTAAAAGCCACTTAGGCTTAGTTTGAAGGTAGAAAGAAAATTAAATGTGACATATTCGCATTTATCTTTTGTTTTATAAAATGGAAAAAATATTTATTCCCCCTTCAACAGACGATTGATATTTTACTTTATTAAAAGTGAACTCTTTTTTCATTAAAATAATATTTGCGAGCAAACAGATGTCTACCGCGATAACACTAGGATTTGTCTTCTTGTTAGAGACGCAGGTTCCGTCCGGTGGCTTTGGAGGTGTCTTTGGAAGCGGTTCAGCAGACAGAATCGTCGGAGGACTCGCTGGCGCTCCTGGTTCTGCCTACGCGGCGTACGATGCACAGTCCTTTGATGATTCGGACAGCATTCAAGAGTCACTAAGCACACCTGTTAACGATTTGGTAGAATCTACCGAGGATGTTCCCACAGAATCCAACGCTGAAGCAGCTGTACAAAACAGTACCGCATCCAGTACGAACACCCCGGCAGATAAGTTAAAGCCGTATGGCCTGGAAGATTATCCATGGCTGGCGGAATATCTCAACCCAGAAAACCACAGTGTCTTATTAAAGACGCCCACCGAATCCTCCACATACAATCTTAAAGTTAAATCGGTGAGTAGCTGTCATTTCTTGTTTTGCTTTTTTTTTTTAATAGTTCTTCACAGATTGCTACACCAAATTAAAATGTTTTCTACAGCAGAAGACTATAGAGTGAAGAATTACTAAAATTATATACAGGGAGTACCAGAGCTAGGAGCAGAAACTTGGCCGGTAGATTCCTGCCTACGTTATGAGCCTATAATGTTCAAGCAACCATGACCTAATATCAATATCTTGCGGATGCTGGCAGATAGACTGCCAAAGTGGATATCCCAGGCAAGACCAGAAGGCGGAAGACCAAGGGGCAATCCTAGGAGGAGCTGGCAGAAATAGTTAGAGGTGAAAGTGTGAAGTAAGGTTGCAACTAAATTGGGCTGACGTTAAGACGAAGCCCAAAATAGTAAAAAATGGAACCTTCTATGTGGTGCAAGGACCCCGACCTGTTAGAATAAGAGGTAGAAGAAGAAGAAATAAAAGCAATAACACGAGTTTAGAGTCAAAAACGTTAGCTGTCCGCCATGTTGGAAAAGCGATATCCAATAACATTTATTTTATTTGTTTAGTTTGTTTTAGTGCCTTATGAGGGTTAGCTGCATCCAATTGTCTTCTTTACAAAATTTTTACAAAATCTTTACAAAATAGCGTATTTTATTTTATTTACATAACACAAGAATACATTTTTATGAGTTAATCAGGGTAATTAATTAAGCAGGGTAATCCTCTGAATGGTGAAAGTATTCCTCTTTACTTTCTTATTTCTCTGTAATCGGGAGTCTACCGTATTTAAAATGTGGATGGAATTTTCAGCAAAGCTACCCCGCCATCGTTGAGTCATCGTGTGCCAACAGTATCGGGGGAGGTGCAGGTAGCTGCAAGTACCTCACAGACTGCGGCGAGCTGGCCACAGGCTTCAAGGACCTCGCCACATATCTCAACCACTCCTGTAACGCGCAAGGGTAACATCATATTTTAATTATTTTTTTGAAGACTCTCTGCCTGGGTGTACCAATAAGTAATCAATTATTTTTCGTGTTGAATGTTTGCTTCAGTCAAGCTCACTAAAGTGAACGTGTAAAGACGTATTTAATTATAATTTCGGATATTTTATACGCACCGTATGTATTACCGAGAAGCGAATCTCGACGTTTCGTTGGATATGTGCGTATAAAATATCCGAAATTACAGTTAAATATGTCTAACAACCGTAATAACAACCTTAACTCTTTAGTGTAAAGAATTGTTTTATATACAATATTAAAACCCGTGGTCTTGTGACTTGTGACAATTAAATTTAATTTTTTTTATTACTCTGTTGTAAAATGGCGGACAATCAACTAACTGAAGAACATTGCACGCTGTTTCATTTTCAATCTGGTGTTAATGCAACAGTTGCAACAAAGAAAATTTGTGATGTGTATGGAGGCGTATTAAAAGTAAATATGTAAGTGCCAACGTCGGTTTAGAAAATTTTCTGATGGTGATTTTGACTAGTCTGATAGCGATCGAAGTGGGCGCCCGGTAGGGTTTGATGATGACGCTTTAAAACACCTAGAAGCATATTTTTCTTAAAAGTCTACCAACAAGATGGCAGAAAGTCCTAGATAACGATGGATATTAAATCGATTAAAAAATTAAATTAAATGTAGTTAAATTCTTTTTTGTTGCCACTTAAATAATTGATTACTTATGGGTACACCTAATATTATATTCAATTGTGTATTTCTTATTGAGCTGGGATATACGCCCCTTCCTCTCTTTTGGAATGACTATTAAAACCGAAATACTTTCAGAACTATTTTTTAATTATGCAGTGTATCTTTGCAGCAGTGTTTCTTTGATGATTTTCGCAGTCAAACATCGAAAAGAGCACTCTTCCAATGTTTCTGCTTCCTGTAAATCAATATACGGTGCACATGCGTAGGTCTTTTTTTTTTCATCTATTAAAAGGCTCACAGTTGTAGGCAATACTGAATCTGATAACTATTCGGCGGAAGCCCCTGATATTGTATATCAATTTGAGTGAGACCCGCATTAAGTGAAAGTTACCTCTACAAAAAACACATAATTTTGACAGAAAATAATTTCTATTAGTAGATATTATGATTTTCCATAAAATAAGAAAAATTGGTCAGTTTTTTTTCAAGGTCATAGCTTTCGGGCGCGGAGTGGTATGATGAATTTTATATACATAATTTAACAAACACATTTCTATTTCAGCTTCGCTGGTATCTGCTGCAAACTGCCGGCCCCCTGAGCGTCCTCACAAAGGACGGATTGTGATAATGTGAAACGAACTGACGTGGTCCCCCAATTCCCATTTCTCACACAGACTTACGACTGGAATGCCAGTTCCCAAGTATACGTTTCTCGTTAAGACTAGACTACTGAATCTCTTCAATGCACAATTCTCTTATCCATAGTAAATATGATTACATTTTTTCATTGCAACTATTCAATTAACTTTCTCAGATGTATTTGTTTCAATTTGTAATTTATATTCGACATAACTGTTAAAAAATATTGTCTATTGTTTGGAAATTATTGAAAAGTTTCTTTTCGATCTGTATTTTTTTTTAACATTTTACGAGATTCTACATGAGATTTCATTTTTACAAACGGCACCTTTATTAGGAGAATTATTAACAATAATTAAAATAAAAATTATGAAATGACAATATTTTTAGAATAAGATTGTAAAGCTATTTTATGAACTAAGATAAATTATTTCTCTAACAAATTGAGTAAGAGGGAGTCCTTATCATTTCTAAATGTGTAAAAACTTAGTTGAACTTTGAAAAAATATTTATTAATTATTTCGAATTTATAAAATATTAAAACAAATAAATTTTTAATTTAGATATTTGATACTTACTATATATTGTATTGATGAGTTTGTTTAGTTCATGAATTAATAAAATGTAAACGCACATTATTTTTTCGCAGATAATATTTTTTTAATAATTATAGTGCAATTTGTAGGTTAGCCACAATACCGTTAGAATCAATTGACAATATAATATTTTTTTACTTTCATACATAATAATATGTAGCTACACTTTTATTTAATCATAGACATTATTTTCATGTAGTTGTGTATAAACATACATCACAATTAAGTGCCAACATTTTTCAAGCCTTAGAGAAGTGACCGCCAAATTGAATCTTTAAACATAATTTAAAAAAAGATCAGGCGTAGAAACATGATAATGATGAAATATGATAATTCCAATTCAAGTGTATGTTTGGGTAATAAAATATTTTTAAAACATTATTTATTTTATTTTCTCCATTTTTCGGTACTCCTCTTCAATCTTATTATTCACCATCTGAAAATAAATAATGTGTAACTGGGATGTTTTGTGGTGTAAGTTTCGTTTTTCATGTCCGTAACTAAGGAAGTATTTGAAGATCAAAACCAATCAAAAAAATAAAGAAAAATTAAAAAATTGCTGCACTTATAGAGGGATTATAGCACTGTTTAAGTAGAAACAGGGTGATTTTTTACAAGGTGATTATTATTTTTATTAGCACTTATTAAGGTACATATTGAAGCATTATATTATTGGAAAATTTTTGTAAAAAAAAAAAACATGAAATGGCCACATTGGCTGTTTTCGTAGAACTCCTCGGGGATTGACGCACAACTTTCCCCGGTATATATGGCCCTTCAGAATCTTCTGGTTTCTGCGGGACATTCTGCCATGTGTACACCATCTTTCGGGCCGATGTTTCTGATCAACACATCACCAGGGCTGATGGACCCCGCAATGTGACCAGAGAGGTCTTACACACGCGGCGGAATATCCCCCGGAGGATACAAGGATAACAACCAAGCAAACAGGCTAACCCATTATTGAAAGGTGTACATATTTAGCACAGAATCGGCAAGAATATTGTTGATTAAGAATAAATATGTGATTGTTCGAAGAATATTTTTTCTTCCGAATGAAAGGTTGAACTTTGTGGTGACATTATTATTAAAATAGAATACAAATCACTTTGTTTTCAACAATGTTCTCTTCTCCAGGATTGTTTGTGTACTAAAATTGAAAAAGATAAACCACGCAAGTGTGTTACGGTGAAGGGGAGGGTGAGGGGAATATTTGAATTAATATTAATACTTTTCCTAATTTCAAGTATTAGGAAAAAAGTATTAATATTAATTCAAATATAACAAATAATCAGAGAAAATTTATGCACAACCCCACTATTGAATATTTTTCCACTTTAGATTCATCACCTTCAGATGACATTCCATATTAACACCTCCGACCCCCCCCCCTCCCCTTCACCCTAACACACTTGCACGGTTTATCTTTTTCAATTTTAGTACACAAACAATCCTGAAGAAAACATTGTTCTCGAAACATGTAGATTGTATATCTAACAAAGTGGTGGACAATAAAGTGATTTGTGTTTTATTTTAATGAATGTGTTTCAAAAGGGGATTGATTCACAGCTAATTTTACATTCTGAAAAATGCGGTTCTCACCTTTACTTATCGGAAGTGGTAGACTTCTTCCCGGCCCTGGTCTTGCTAGGGCCTGCCCTGGCTGCCCCCTGCGATGAAGGCCCCTTCACAGGCTCCGAGTCCAGGCCCAGCATCACCACACTTAACGGCATGGAGCCGCCACTCGGACCTACAGACAGATTCAAAACAAAATATTGAATATAGTGTTATGCAATTTGGTCCTCAATTAGAATCGTAATTAAGAACAAGATCCGGAGAATACCTATCTATTCTCCTCCTCAAAGCTTTCTCCACATGATAGGATGGGAGCCAAGAATTTTACGAGGTGAAATAACTTATCGGTTAATTGAGATATTAAAACTAACTCATTGAACATCAGTAAAGACGTTAATGATATATATTCATTTCATTGAGAACTTATACTAGAATCAAAATGTCAATGATATAATAGGGTTAATAAAGTCAATAAAGAAATCAACAACAAAAAATAAAAGAATTTTACCTTCCATTAAAATTCCTATTTTGTTTCCCTCGACGCCTGGAATCCATTATGAGAGAACAGCCTGCTGTTTCGCCACTAGACACGCGTTCCTACCCCCTCTGATTCCCTGTTTGCGACAATTTATTCCCGCTGGTATCCCTGTTTCCGGTTTCGTCGGCGCAACGGTTTTTCTTTCATATGACTCATAATGCACCAGGTAGGGATTACCTGGATTCCAGGCGTCGAGGGAAACAAAATAGGAATTTTAATGGAAGGTAAAATTCTTTTATTTTGTGTTCCGTCTCGACGCCTGGAATCCATTATGAGAGATCTGTTTGTTATCACCTGGTGACCTAGTGGTTCGACGTTATATGTGACTGCCTATATTGGCGTAAAGAGAGGCGCTAATGAGCTCTGGGGGCATTGTTGCTTGGGGTTATCTACTATCTCTCTTTGGTAGAATTTTCGGAAGGTGATTTCACTCTGCCAGTTTCCCCTTGACAAGATCTCCTCTATCGGGTAGTTTTCCAGCCAATTCAACGAAGCCACAGCAGAACGAACACTTCCTGGCGTTGCTTCCACTCCAGCCTCTCTTAGGATTGACTTGATCCAACCACCTATCATTGTCCGTGAAGCTGGCTTTACTTCACCTGCTGTCGTCACAAATAGTTCTTTCATGTCCGGCTTTCGTCTCGGCTGTGAGAGTGAGACCAGCTTTCGGATCCAAAACAAGGGGTTGATGTTCCTTTCATCCGATGCGCTCAACCTCCATCCCGATTGTTTGTGTCTTGCCGTGTCAGTCTTCGCTCCAAAGGCTGGCCATAGCGTGATGGAGTCTCCTTTGTCGATCAATCGGTCCGGGGTGACTCTGAGAAGTGTCAGATCTTGGACTCTTCGCCCAGATGCCATGATGAGTAGTATGGCCGTCCTCCTTGACACGTCATACAGGCTGTTTCCTTGGCGGGTTTTCACGTAGCCACTCCACCACTACTCGGGGGTTCCAGATCGGGGGTCTCTCAGTGCATCCACCAGAAACCGAGATGGCTTTAAGGACGTGCCTGACGAGGAAGTTCGAGCTAATCTTATCTGCATCAAGAGCTGGGCCACAGAAGGATACGATTGCCGATTTGTGGACCAATATTGTTCGAGGGGCTAGCCCTTCGTGGATGAACAGGTTGGCCAGATATCTTGCCACTGTTGCAGGGGGAGGGTTATGAGGTTGGACAGAATGCGTGGTACACCATCGCTGCCACCTATCCCAGGCCGGCTTGTAGGTGTTCAGCGTTGAGCCTCTCCAGCCAGATCTGAACAGCTGCTGTTCCTCCTGGCTCCAATCCGCTATAGCCTGTTCCCACCCACTGCTATTCTCCAAACTTCCAGTTGGAGGTCCTACACCCTCGGTGGGGGAAACCCTGTCGACGTATCGATCAGGACGCTCTTCAGATCTCTTACGCTGGCCCTCCCTTTGCTCGTTGTTTGAGATCGGCCCTCCAGAATGTCTTCTCCCATCTTGGCACAACTAGGAGAAAGGTGCCTCTTGCCAAGTTCAAGTGCGCCAGTACTCTTGGGACGAGATTCGGCGGCGGAAATACCCAGGCCAGCTCGTAATCCCAATGCTGACTGAATGCGTTGAGATAGGAGGCCGAGCGAGCGGTTGAGTCTAGCGACACGTAGTTTGGCACCACATGGGCGGTGGCCGATGCGAAGAGGTCGATCTGAGGACGTCCCCATATTCGGAATATTTCCTCTGTCGCTGGTTCCAGGAGGTGCCATTTCGGGAGTGGTGTCCTCCGAGAGAGTCGGTCCGCAATCCCGTTGTATCTCCCTGGATTGTACTGCGCTGTCAGAGATATTTCCTGCTGGTCGATAAACTCTAGGAGGTCTCGAGTTATCTTCAGAAGGCCCAATGATCTTGTCCCCCCCTCCTTGTTGATGTAAGTCACTACTGTCTTGTTGTCTGTCTGCAGTAGGGTCTTCATTCCTCTTAGCAGGTAAGCGTGATCCCTGATCATTGCGTAAACAGCGAAGGCTTCTTTCTGGTTGGAATGCCACCGCATCTGCTCTGGGGACCACTGGCCTGATATCGAGGCCAACGGCACGCGGTGTTCCCAAGCGGTCACCCATCCAAGTACTGACCG
Source organism: Agrypnia vestita (assembly GCA_016648135.1). Taxonomy (NCBI): domain Eukaryota; kingdom Metazoa; phylum Arthropoda; class Insecta; order Trichoptera; family Phryganeidae; genus Agrypnia; species Agrypnia vestita. The sequence goes on from JADDOH010003012.1 coordinate 59,381, forward strand.
CGCCCAATGTTGCTTAACTTCGGTGATCGGACGAGAACCGGTGCTTTCAACGTGGTATGGTCGTTGGCTGTCGTCCACCTGGCCGCCCCAACCTGCGTCCGCTGCGTCTGTAGTCAGGAAGTGGGAGAAGGGGGCTTCGTGTATTGGGCAGGACTCCCCTACGGCCTCCAACCACCACTCTAGGTCTTGCCGAACCGCGGCAGGAAGCTCCACTTGTCTGGATGGCTCGTGCCTCTGCAGCTGGCGGCTGAATCTCTGCAGTCTTCGGCAATGCAAACGACCCCGAGGGGTGGCGAAGTTTGCGAAGTTGAGTCTCCCCAAGAGGCCTAGAACCTGCTTGGGGGAGCAACTGCCGGCCTCGATCGGGCGGCGCAGTACTTGGCGAAGGCCAGAGCACTTGCGGTCCGAGAGGGATTTCTGGTTGGCTTCCCAAGAGGCCTAGAACCTGCTTGGGGGAGCAACTGCCGGCCTCGATCGGGCGGCGCAGTACTTGGCGAAGGCCAGAGCACTTGCGGTCCGAGAGGGATTTCTGGTTGGCTTCGGTGTCCCAAGTTATGCCCAGAAACTCCAGCTTTTGGGTAGGTATAAGGACACACTTGTCGCGGTTGATGCACCAACCCAGATGCTGGAACAGATTGACCGTCTCTACTGCCTGGGTCGCTAGCAGGTCCCTTGACTGATTGGCCAGAAGGAAGTCGTCCAGGTAGACTACGGTCCTTATTCCTCTCTTCCGCAAGAGTCCCGCTAGCCAGTTTGACAGCGTTGCGAACATTCTCGGGGCTGATGACAGGCCAAAGGGCAGGCAGGTCATCTGGAGAAGTTCCCCTTGGTAGTACAGTCTCAGGAACTTTCGGTGCGATTCCGCTATTGGTAGGTGAAAGTATGCCTGGGTTAGGTCGATTTTCACCAACCAATCTTTGGGCTGGAGGAAGTCTGGGACCCGAAAGTGGTTGAACAGCTTGAAGGGTTTCGCCTCCACAAAGGCATTCAACGCCTTCAGGTTGAATATCGGCCTTAGGGAGTTGTCCGACTTCGGAGTTAGAAACAGATTTGAGATGAAGCTCGGAGAATGATCTGCTCTTTCCAGCACGCCTGACATCTTCAGGGCCTGAATGTGACTCGACATGTCTCGAGACTCCTTCGTGCTGAAGCTGCTCAACAGCTGCCTGGTGGGGAAGACTAACGGAGGTTTGGCCACAAAGGGGGTTCTCGCGCCCTTGAGGATTCTCAGCACTATAGGTGGTGCCCCGAACTCCTTCCACGTGCTTTGGAACCTCCTCAAGCGTCCTCCCCAGAACTGGTTGTTCAGCCTCGCGTCATCTTCTACCTCTGCGGCTACGGTCACCAGCGGGTTTTCGGCCGTGGTCTGCCTTCCGGTTAGGTCTCCTGTTCGGGTTCCCTGAGCCTCGCTCCCTGTGCCTCGGCTCCGGCAGAAAGGGCTTACGGGACTGGAGGTATCCCTGGTTCGGAGCTCGACGAGAAGTTGACGGCTGGGGCTGAGATGTTGACGGTTGGGCCAGGTTTCGGGTTGCGGGCGAGACCATCACCTTCTCCTGGCCCCCCGTTCTTTAGGATATACGCCGATAGCTCTTCCCTATTGAACAAGTATCCCGAGCTTGGAGGGATTTTGGCCGCACCTTCTCGCACGAAAGGGTCTTTGAAGCCCTCCAATATGGCCTTTCGCCGGTTCAGTATACACTCTGCCCGTCTGCCGCACACAATCTGCAGGATGTCGTCCGAAACCTTATTGTACGGAGCATCGCTGGTGAACATCGACTGAATCCGCTCGAAGAGAGCCGAAGCGGAAGGATTAGAAAATTAAAAATACGGCGCGTTATCGATCCTTCTCAAGTCGTCGTTCACCGACAATTCCACAAACGTGGGAGTCGCCGCGTAGGTTCTCTGCGTTTCCGCATAGCGAACGCCTGACCACTCGTCGGAATCGAAGTGTTGCAACTTCGAGATCTGTTCGATCCGCTTCGTGTTCCGGAAAAAATGTGGAACGCTTCACGATTTTGCGTGTCATCCTTGCGCAGGGGCCATGCTAATCTTCTCTGTATCGTTCCAATTTTAGTATATGTACTGCCGAAGCGAGTACCGTTGGCGGCGTTGTTGATGCAGGAGCCGCGCCGCCTGCTAACAAGGCCTCCGTCAGAGCAGTCACCTGTTTTAGCAGGTGGTCTACACGCGGGTCGTATGCTACGCGGCGTCTCTTTCGACTCGGTTCTTCGAAAGAAGATCCGTCATTCGAGGATACCGGCGAACGAGCTTGCTCGTCCGCCATCTTGTTAACAATCGTTTGACGAAATTCACGGGATTTACACTAAAATATCAACGTCCTGTCGCACTATGTTAAAAATTTGTATAGTCTAATGTTTGTTAACCTAGGGATCAAAAATTAAGGGGGTAGGTTGCAATAGAAACACAAAAAAATCACAACAAAAGTTGGCGTGTCTAAACGCGCGCAATTGGCGCGAAACAGCGACGTCATATGAAAGAAAAACCGTTGCGCCTACGAAACCGGAAACAGGGATACCAGCGGGAATAAATTGTCGCAAACAGGGAATCAGAGGGGGTAGGAACGCGTGTCTAGTGGCGAAACAGCAGGCTGTTCTCTCATAATGGATTCCAGGCGTCGAGACGGAACACAAAATACTGAAATTCATCAAAGCGATAAGTATGGTTATTAATCAGTGATGGTCACATGGTACAGTTATTTAAGATTTGTATCCGATTGTATCAATAATTGAAAACTATAAAACGATAAAACTGTTATCTAGTACCGGCGATTGCCTATCAAACTGCGTAAAATCATTTATCAATCATCAATATAATCAGATACAAATCTCATATAAAGGTTAGTGTGTTACCAGTAAAATACCATCATTATCATTAACCTTTGGTATGCCGGATCGCGAGTCCGCGCTACCTCCGTAAACTGCCGTAGTGCGGATCCGCGCTTCTGTGCCCGCGTGCATTTTTTTCCGTTTATCTATTATAATATTATGAAATAAAGTTCAAAATCCCTTTGCGTGTATTCTTACTGAATGAATGAAGGTTCTCAACCACTGTAATTACAGTTTTGCAAGAGGTAATTAAAAAAAAATCAGAAGAGTGTAAAAAAAGTTAAAATACATTCTTAGAATGAATTAAAAGTAAGCCATCTTTTCTACAATTCGGTGCGAAAGGTGTGAAAGGGTTTTTTATTGTTTATTGAAGTAATTGCTGATAAAGGTGTCTAAATTGATGTTTATTTCGTATTTCTATTATTTTGCAATAGTTTGAAGTAAAGACTTTTTCAAAAATGATGTAAATCTTTGAATAAAGTCACATAAAAGTTCTCGGTGACCGTTGGTATGATTTTGGAAGGTTATTTTTTAAAAGTTTTTTCAATAAATCTTGATTCACTCTAAATTTGTGTTCAAATCACCTTGCCCATTGAGCGGATACACGCTCGCAATGATGCTCATTTTCAAAAATGTTTTTTATTCGTTTATTGATATTATATTGAATTGTTTTTGTACCTTCCGCTGTAAAATCTGTTGAAATATGAAATAAAACAAAAAAAAAACTCCAATGTAAGCTCAGTATTTTATTTTATAATCATTTTCCTTGGGTAAGGCAATACTTAGTATGACAAGTCGAAAGAAATTGTTATAGTATAAAAATTTACAGTGGTAATGTGATAAAACAAGTATAGGCGGACCTCAACTTTCGCACATAATTGGTTCCTGAAAATGTGTGCGAATGTTGAATGTTCGAAAGTAGAGGGAAGTAAAAAAAATTAAAATTATATGTATTTTAAAATATTTATTTATCAAGTAAATATATGATGTTTAAGAGGCGTTAAAGTGGTTTCAGAGACATGTTTAAGTGGGGTTTGCGGGTGTTTCCCTTAAAAAGTCAAGAGCTAATTGTTTGCCACTCTTCTTTCTCTTTTCTTCATATAGTATTTTAAAACATGCTATCTTTATTGATCGGCCTACACACTCGAGATATGCGTTCCCATTGGTATCAATTGTGATAGTTTCTGGAGTTTCATCGCAATTTACAAAATTGTTTCCATGAACCTTTCATGGTTGACTCTTTTATGTCAGTCAATATTGTTTATTGCGTTTCAGACATTGTAGTTCTTCTAGAAATCTTTTAATGTAGGCCCACCTTCCCTATCAGTTGTCTCGATAGCCTGAGTCATTATTGTCCTCATATAATTATCGTTTAAACATAGCTATCACCGTTTGGTCCATAGGCTGTATAAGGCAGATATTATTGGGAAGAAGAAACACAAGATTGATTTCCGTGTATAAATTCTGTAGAGATTTTGGGTGTCTTGGAGCATTGTCTAACATTAATAATATTTTAAATGGTAAATTATTATCTTTCCTTCCTGCGCAAGACTAAATCTCTATCCTAGCTAGCTCACAAGCAAAGTGACGGGAGGAAGCAAGATGCAAGTGATACCAGGATTCCACTTGCTTGTAAGCGAGCGAGAGGGGGATATCTTTACCCCACAGCGTGACAATGTGCGAAATAGCGAATTGTGCGAATGTCGAATGTTCGAAAGTCGAGGTCCGCCTGTACTAATAAAAACCTTAGTTGGGTATCTTTAAGAAAAAAAAAAATTTTAATAAGTAGCGTCTAACCATGAATTTTAATAATAAAAACAATCAAGTAAAAATAGCACTTTCGTGTATTATTTTGCGCAGCAGACAACGTAAACATCATTTGCGGCGTGGCGGCACACAAAGGGTTAATATGCGTATCAATATAAAAAATTAGACATTATCGATTAATAATCTGCACTATGCTGATGGCAGTATTTTGATTCTACATGAAAAACCCATTTCTGTCTTCATTAAAATATAAAATATTCTTTGTGGTCGTAATTAGTACAATTTTGTCTTATTAGTCAGTAATCTGGACTTACTCTGCTTGCTTTGTGAACGCGACACACTTTTGCCAGTTGGTGAATTTTCCTAAAAGCAAAATAGAAAGCAAATTATTAACTTCTGCGTGTAGTTTTATATATTATGCCTTGAATATCCAACCTCACTGGTCGATATTTCGGATACCGTTGCAGGGTCCATCGTCAGGGCTAGTGTGTTGAAACGTCAGCCAGTGAGGTCGGATATACATGGCAGAATATCCCAGAAAACTACACGAAGAAGAATCTGAAAGGCCGTGAAAAGCTGAGAACGTTTTAAAATTAAGAACTGTTTTGGAGGTAAGTTTTTACAACTCAACTTTTGAACATTTTATATGTTATACTAGCTGTTCGTACCCGGCTTTGCACGGGTTAAGGATTAAGTTAAAAGTAAGTTTGTGGGGGAAAACAAAGTTTGCAAAGGCTCTAAAAAAACAATGTTTCCGTTTTATTTAGGCCGGGATGGATGGGATGTTCAGGGAAAAATGTGGTCTATGTTTTCCATTGGGTCCTTAAGAAAAAGTATGCAAAATTTGGATCAAATGGTATGGATTTGTACATAGAACATACCAAGGGGAGAGGGTGGCTTAAAGGGGAGGGAAAAATGTGGCTCACGTTTTCCGCCGAGTCCTAAAGAATAAGTATCCAAAATTTAGGTAAAATCAGTCAAATAGTGTAGATTTGTATTGAAAATATTATGGGAGAGGAGGTGGGGTAAAGCAGGAGGGGGTAAATGTTACCTATATTGCCCACCGGGTCCTAAAGAATAATAATACAAAAGTGTACATTAATAGAATATATAGTTTAAAGAAGAAAAAATAATAACATGTAAAAATAATAATGACAAAAAAAGTGGAAAGAAAATACTTAAAATACAGATACAAATATATAAAGATACAAATATATAAAGATAAATATAATATAAAGTTAGAAACATTCTAAGCAGACAATTTAAAAAAGGTATACTATGCAACTGTCCATTCACTACTCCAATATGGAATAATAGGGTGGGGTGGAACTTATAATAATGTAATAGATCGAATTAAAGTAATTCAGAGAACAATTATTAAAGTCATGCATAAAAAAAAAATCAAAACTCCCCACACAAACACTATTCAAAATATTTCCAGTCCCAAAGGTGGAATCTATATACAAAAGATTCAACATCAAGATTAAGAGAATTTTAAAATCCCAAAATGCAATACAAAAAAAACAACAAGGTTTCATATACTCAGGCATGAAATTTTTTAACAACCTCCCAATCGAAATGAAAAAGATAAAAGATACAGAACAAATTAATAATAATATTGAACAATAAAACCATGCAAAAAAAAAAAGTGAGAAGATAATTCGTTTAATGTTATTTAATTATTGAAAATAATAGATTCTTTTTGTTATAATTTTTTTTCTGTTCCTGGTTTGTTTATTGCCTGCCAAGAATATTTCCAATACGCTATACATACCTGCGTCTCAGAGAGCGGGGAGCGCGGCGCCCTAGCAGCCTGCAGCTTTTCCCTGATGCCCGAGGAGGGTGCGGGCGAAGTGGAGCGGCCGCCCTTCGAAGAGGATGTTACCGAGGTGCACTCGCAGACAGACCGCAGAGCCAGAGACCCTTAAACACGCACAAGCATGATTATTGCACAACTAATCATTCGCAACAGATTAATATATGCTTGAACATATTAAGTTGTTCAATAAGTCACAATGATGTATGATAAATAGTAATGAAATGTGACGTTTCGGTTGCTTTGGCATTTATTAGATCTGATTTTGGTGCCTTAGTTTTTATTAACCAGATTGTAAACAATTCATCGACTAAAATTTATGAGCAAAGTAACCGAATATTTAATTTCAAATTGGCACAAAAAAACTCACGTTTACCTTATGTTTGCCACCACCAGAGACATCAAAAAATATGTATTTATTAAATTTCTTTTTTTGACATAACTATATTAATGTCAAAAATACAAATAACTATGTACATATTAGTTCACATTTTTCTTTAACTAATTATTTTCAACATTTCAAAATGGCAGTTATATACTGTCCCGCAAATTTCTATCTTCTCCGTGATGCATGCAGCTGGTGAAGGTTTGAGTGAAATTAAAAAGATAATTATATTCTTGTTAAACGACGTAATGTCTATTATGTAGCATATCGAAAAAAAAAATGTATAAATGAAAGCAGTTTAAAAATAATTTTTATTTTTTCCTTAAAAAATTTAAGTTAAAAATCTATAATAAGCAAATGGCACATTTTATCAAAAAAATTGTATCCTATATTAAAGATTAATGCTAATATGTAGTAGGATATTTTGAAATTTGAACAAAATCAGTCCAATGGTTTTGATATATTTTTATCCATGTTTAAAAAAAATTATATATTTCTCAACTAAGTCTCCGTTCAGTTTGTAATATTTAATCAAGTAAAATAGGCCTCTTTTTCAGCAATGATTCCCTCGTTTGATGGGAACCGCTTTCTACCAAGCTATCATGTTTGGAAACATAAAGAAATCGCACGAGACCAAATCTGGAGAATACGATGGATAAGGCAGCAATATATAGTGCTAATAAATAAAAAACGTGTGCATTTTCAAAAAAGTCCCTACCCACTTTCGTGTTTTATCGATTTTCGGCCTAAAACGGTTCCGCATTCAAAAGTTTTGAAATTACACAACTTTGACAACCGCATTGGATGTCAAATTAATGAATGTATTTTTTGTTTCGAAAATGAATATCGGACAATTACGTCGTTTTTGTACGACAATAACATGAAATCCTAATACACAAAAATTGTAATTCAACAAACAGTTCTAATTTTTAATATAATAACCACCAATCATTCGTCAGCTTTTGAATTGGCATCTTTATAATTGATACTTAATTCAAGATGGTCACAAGACATTATTTATATCACTGGAACATTAATTATGGTGAATAAATTTTTGACAGTTTAATGAATTCGCGTGCATTTCGCAATCTCGCTTTTTCACTACATGCTGTTTCCCACCGCATGCATTCCCGCTACAATGCGCGCGCAGCACAATTTCCATTAAAATAAAAAATTTACCCTAAACACGCCAAAAGAAGATAACTTCAAAAAAGGTGGCCAAATAAACAGCAAGTAACATTACTTTGATTTCCTCACACGTCTCTCATCCAAAAAAGGGAATCAGTATTGCTATTAGTCCACGGTTGCAGGAAACACCCTTATTCTCATTATAACAAGGTTGTCGTATTATTGCTTGACCACAATAACTTGGCGTGTGGCGACTTTGGAACTAAAACATGCCCCAATGACAGGGCGGTAACCCCTCGCCCTGTCATTCAGTACAATTTTGTATTTGCTCGGGAGCTGTGACATCTTGATTACCAATATACACTGAATTATTATGTCCAAAACATCCTAAACTGTCCGGGATGGTGCAAGAACAATTGCCAATGAAGTATTAAAGTTTTGCGAAGCTGAAAAAGCAATTAATGGACCGATATTACCGTCTGACAGTTTCGACAGATAGAACGGCCGCCATTACGGCTTGGTTTCTTTAGTGCTGCCCGACCAAATTTCTGTTAAAGGCTACGACACCAGTCACCGGACATTCTGTACATTATGTATTGTGTAATAAATTTACGCCCTTGCAACTTCTGTTACGCGAAAGGGACGCCCTCCCTCGCACGCCAGTTTATGGTGGTCGCATTCTAGTAAGACATAAAATAGACATGACATAATCGTTACTTGCAATGTCAAACTTAAAACGTCAAAATTGACAACGTGACAATAATATACAATAGCGGTCAAGAACCTGTTGATAGTGTGTTTCATTCAGATAAAATAGGATAAAACACAGAATCAAACAACATATTAAAACTGAAGATGCTTCTTGTCGAGACTGCAGGCAGGTAAAATGCAAATGGCCACAATACAAGACTGCACATAATAATGCTGGACTGCTCAATACCTCTCCAACTTTAAATTACATAATAATCTCTCCCAATTTCATAGCGAGTGTGATTAAGAACTCTATTTTGTATTTGGTGAGAAGTTCATTCCAACATCTGACAGTACCACTATTCACAACTATTTATAAGACACATGTGAGGCCTCTCCTCGAATATGCCTCTCAGATCTGGAATCCGTATTTTGCTAAAGATATAGTTTTACCGGAAAATGTTCAGAGACGAGCCACAAAATTGCCCTTGGGTCTTAAAAACCTGAAAGAGCTGAAAGTATTGAAACTGCCCACTCTTCAGGAGCGACGTGCAAGAGGTGACCTCATCGAGACATTCAAGATTCTATCGGGCTACTACAATATTCCTAATATGACAGATATGTTTGCATTAAACACTAATGTGGGCCTTCGAGGACATCACCTGAAGTTGAACAAGTCTCGGTTCTCGTGTAACCCAAGAAAGCATGCATTAAGCAATAGAGTGGTCAATATGTGGAACAGTTTGCCTGAGGGCGTTGTGTCTGCAGCCAGTGTCAACCAGTTTAAGAATAGGCTGGATATTCAAATGAGAGACAGTGATATGGGACTATCAGCTTAAGCTGCCTGCCCATTATCAATAATAGTAATAATAATAATAATAATAATAATAATAATGATAATAATAATAATAATAATCTAAATGCACCAGAGAATATTTTGGAACACTTGCAAATATAAACAGTACAAGAATTGTCGGAACAACAATAGTAAAACACTAGTATCCTCACCTTGATCAGATATGATACTACTCCTTCCTGACACGGATCCCATTTTCTTACTGGTCAGCGGTCCACTGAAATAACACACAGTAACATTGTAATAATGTAAATTGACCATCTAATTAAAATGTTTCAATTCCAAATCAAGTCTTTGTCGGTCTACAAGATGAAAACAATTTTAACCAGTCGGGTGACAGAGCGCAGATCTGCGCTCCCTAGACAAGTATGCGAATTCGACCTATTTTACCTGCGTTTATGGGTTTTTAAAGCTTATCATCGGTTGTATCTGAAGTTTTTGAATTTAAACGAGTTCTATTTGTCAAGTAACCTCATTTTCCGCACGAACCGGACAAAAAAATCATTCCAAATGTCGTTTTCGAACCGCACATTAATTGTGTTACTTATCTGTTAAAAAAAAGTGTTTTTTAAATAAAAAAGTGTTAAAATTGAGTATTTTTATATTCTTATATATTTAGAACAAAAATATTGAAATACAATAACTTTGGTGTTATTGCTTTCATGGTTTATTCGATAAACATGTGCGTACATTTCTGACAGTAGGTTTTGTTACTTATTTTCATAATTAATGAATAAGTAATTATTGAAGTCTGTATATTGAGAAACCAGAAACTGCAACATCTTAGCGATTATTGTTGATTTTTACATGAATATAACTGTCACAAAAAAGTGTCTAAAAAACAGAAATTGTGCATGAAATTGCGCGGCATCCGACCGGTTAATAAAATGGAAACATTCACAATATAAAAACATCTTTGCAAAGTAATGAATGCATTTCCATCTCCTAATATGAGGAGTTAGATGGTCCTACTTGTACATGATACACCCGACCTTGCGTGAATGTCAAGGTACCTGTGTATCAGGGCGAGGTTGAGTCCCTGCTGGCGCGCCCTCTCCTCCGCCTCGGGCAGCTGGAGCGCCAGGAGCTGGGCAGCCGCAGATCGGTTGGCTTCGCCCAGCGCCCGCCACTGTATGTCTGTCTGGTCATGTGATACTTTCATTAGTGACTGCAATCTCACTCTAGATGTTAAGGAAGAGGACAATTTAGTCAATTTGCCATACGCAGCAATATTATTTGCTAAAAATCAGCTTCACATATGCTTGTGGTAAATATAAAAATTCATCATTATTTTGAAATGAAGAGAGATAAAAATAAAACGTATACATGTCCGTAAGAACATAAATACTTTTTGCTATTTTCAACTAAGCTATAAATTCATCCTTCAATAAATAAATCAGATTGTCACGGATAACTACTAGCTAAACATGGAAGCTACACTGCGTACAGAAGTAAGTACATATGATTAAACTTTAGTATTTACCCATAACTGTTGATCTATCGCAGTGTTTTCAGTTAAACCAAAAATCTACAAATCTAGGGACATTCACATCCTCTCAATAAGTATTGTTCTCAAAGTCGAAAATATAATAATTTTGCAAAAGTTTTCTGTGGTATTAGAAATCTTAACAAACAACGAGTAATACTTAAAATAAGTAAGGCAGGATAAATTTATATAAGTGAGGTTACATTATAGTGGATATTCCCGTTGTTACCTCGTACATGGCCCACTCTCGGGAGTCCTTGATCTTCCTGCGGGCGGCGGCCTGCGCCCTCTTGCACTGGGCCGTGGCCCGGGACAACTTGTCTTGCTGCTCCTTCAGCTCCCTCTCCAGCACGGCCAGATCGTCCAACAGCCCTTCTCTATGCAAGTGTAATTAATAATTTATCCACAAAGTAACAGCCATATCAATTAATAGTGAAGAATGCTTTTCTGAATCTAGCACCTAAGCAAACGCTAGTAAAACAAAGTAAACGGTAGCTTCCAAAACGCTGCAGTAACTAGATAAAATTTGTAGTGAAGCTAGCGCCTTCCAAAAACATATCTGATCACAATTGTCGCTGCCAATAACAATGAAGATACAGAAATTGCAAAATACAGGTGGCCAACAAATATTACTTTGGCATCCGAGATCATCTGAAGACTTGCTGACCAGAAAATTAATACATATTTACATTCTCTGTGGTCGGTTCTCACTTTTGATTGTTATACAGTATAACCTCGTTAATTCGAAATTCAAGGGACCCAAAAAAAACATATCAAATTACGCGGAAACCCCTTAATTCGAAATTTAAGCTACAAAAAAGAAATTTAAATCGGAATACAATTGCAAAATTTGCTAAAAATCATATAACTCGTGAAAAAAGTCATTAATTTAGTGAAAAACGTCTGTATTTTTGCATATTTCAAGAAATCATTTTGAAAACGCAATATTTATTATGCTAATATGAAGACTGCGATATTTATATTACTAAAGTACCCGATATTGATATATTTGTTGTTCTCACCTGCGAAAAAATCAAAATATTTTTTCAATTTGATAAAATATTTTGATATAATAAAAAATATTAATTATGTGAACTAAAACGTATTGAATTATTGCGCAAGGGGCTAAAAATCATTTCGAATTACGAATTACCGGGTTTTCGAATTATCGGGGTTAATCTACTATGAAATTAGCATTTTGGGTTTTAAAAATTTCAAATTATCGGGGTTTTACTGTACAAACTTATGGATATGATTTTTTGAAATTCCTTTACCTTACAGTCTTATTTTAAATAAAATTTGTGATGTACTGTTTTATACTACAAAGACAAAGAGTTGCACGCCTTTGGGATGCCAGGTATTGCTCGAGTCAGCAGCTAATGACGGTAACAGGAGTATCAAACCTTTTCACAGCATCATGCAATCGGGTGCTTAATAGTTTGTACCTGATTGTCTCCAGCGCTTCGATCTGCGGAGCAAGAGAAGCTATATCATTTCTCAGTATGTCCACCTGGTTGGACTGTTTTCCGCATCGGGTCAGCAGCTGGGATCTCTGCTCCCGGGCGCGGTGGAACTCCTGCGTCAGGGCGGCCAGCTCCAGGACCTCGGGATCTGATGAGCAGTTCACGTTAAATAGACAATAAGCCATTTTATTATTTTGTTAGTATTTCTGATTGATATTTGATCTCCAATGAAAAGACAGAAATACTTCATATTTATTAAAAAATACACATACAAACACAAAAATTCAACAAATTTTAGAATGACTCAAATGACAATTGCCACACGAAAAAACAAACTTAACTTATAAATCGCAAGATCATACATACGCTACATATAGGGAAAGGATTTTGAACTACTTTGAACCCAAACTTTTGAACAACATGCAACAAAGTTATTTATACTTCCCCTTCACCGTAACACACTTGCATGGTTGATCTTTTTCAGTTTTAGTACACAAACAATCCTGAAGGAGAGAATATTGTTCTCGAAACATGTAGATTGTTTATCTAATAAAGTGGTGAAAACAAAGTGATTTGTGTTTTCTTTTAATAATAATGTTATCACAATGTTCAAACCTTCATTGAGAAGAAGAAATATTCTTCAAACAATTAATTTATTCACAAGCGTGACACGTTGACCGTGGACCGCAAATTGCAAGACGCATCCAACTTGCCAAAGATGCTATGATCTAGCTAGTAGGGATGGGTGTTGAATAGACGGACTAGTTGAAATCAACCGTTGACGTTGCATCGACGCGTTGACAGTTTACGTTTATCGCATGGACTAGTTGAATTCGTAGACGGTGGACGGCGGACGCCGTGGACGGTGGACGATTCGAGATTCAACATAATACAAAGCAACAAGCGAGAGCAAGACAAAACGTCTCCGTTTATTTCTCTCTCATCTCTCGCTGTCGACTTGTAGACGCCATAGACGGCTTTTTTCGTAATCGATTTGAGTCAGTGTAGTGATAGTCCAACGTTTTACAAAAAATAAGTCAGACATATTGAAAAAATTCAAAATTTGATGTCGCATATCTCCATAACTATTGATATTAGGTCATGATAGCTTGTGACTCATAATCAAGGCAGGAATATAGTCCTGCGAGGTTATTAATGTTTTCCAAATAACCCTGTACACATGTAATGATGTGTACCTAATATATTTTTTTATACACACATTACTGCTTTGTACTTTATATTTTTAATTTTTATACTCATATTTTAATGCTTATACCCGATACATTCACTGCTTAGATCTATGTGTTTATATTTATATGTTACTGCTTCCCCTACACATTATATTTGTTGTGGATACCTACTTCTTTTCTTTATTACATAGAGAACGAAGTAAAAAAAAAAAGAAGTATATAAAACAATATGTAAAAGCCTATAATGTGCGTAAACAAATAAATAATAGAATATTTCTTTTTACATATAAGCATAAGTAGCAGTTTTACTTTCCCCGAAACTATATTCCTTCGAACTTCTATAAATTTTAAAAATTAACATAATAAACATAGCCAACGGTTGAGCCGTCGAGCAGCGTCGCGTCGAACCGTAGACAGTTGACCATCGTCCCGATGTTTCGATAGAACGTCCGCGACGTCCGCGTAACTAAGTTGACGCGTCAACTAGTTGACGAATTCAAGTAGTTGACGAATTGAACTAGTTGATCGTCTCGTCGATGGACGGACATGGACGGTCTCGTTTCGTCGACGGTAAATACGTCAACGACCCATCCCTACTAGCTAGAGGGAATATGGAAAGACAATGACTTCAAACAAGCAACAAAAATAATGTCGGTTCACACTGTGGTCTTTCCAATTTTATGTACGCAGCACAGCAGTCTATAATGGTAAATGTTCGCGCACGTGCACGGCACGGGGCGTTGGCGGAACACAAGAAGGACTTTGATTTAGGATGCAAGAGGAAAATGCATGGACTTACTTCCTCACTTCCCACGCTCTTCTCGTCCGCTGCTTACCGGGCTGGTTCACTTGGAGGAACGTCTCCAACTTTCGTTTAGTTATTTTGTGTCTCTGCGTCGTTTTTGCAGGTTTTCTAGATACAAGGTATTGATTCCGGTAGTAACTTGAGTCGATCCAGTTACCAATTGCTCTGCGCGGCGTGCGTGTGTGCCAATACCCTTGTGGCTTGTGTAGGTATTAATTAGGTAGGCGTTCGTCCTGCATTTTAGGTAGGTAAGGAATTTTATAGGAACGATATATTGGGATGGGATTTATAGGAAATTAGGTCGAGGAACTATGCCATGCGCCAACAGTAAGAATAAATGCTGTACCACGTGAACGCCTCAATCTTGCAACAATCTCCATGTATATGGAGACGCAATACACGCAATAAGCGAAGAAGGAAAGGAAATGTTCAATATGGATGCAACTGACCATCCTCTTGTGGTGGGGCCAGGTTCCTGATGTAGTTCCTGTTGGCCGTATCCACAACGTGCAGTGTTGCTTCCAGGGCAGCTATCTCCTTCTCGCTCTTCCTTATCTGGGCATCTAGTGCATCTCCCTCTTGCTGTAGCTCTGACTTTTCTTGGGCATTCTGTAATGGACCAGGACGATACATAACTATTAGTACACGCTGCATACCATCAATAAAATAACACATACATATTGTTACGTGTCGTGGCATGGTCGAAAATGACTAAACTCATAAAATAAATCTTTTATTCTCGCTTCAACATTTTATCTTACATTTTTATTTACTCGAAACGCAATACCCATTTTAAACCAAAAAGAACCGCTTCGCTTTTGTCTCACCACTTCGGTAAGAACCCTTCCAAAATCTTCTTTTCAGTTCGTTATTTCAACGACTGAGCACACCAGCCCGCTATTCTGCGCTGTCCACTTATCTATGGCATGCGTCTGCGCTTGTCTTCGGCTGTCAAATGTCAACGGATGACTCGTTATAATATTTTAATTTATATGGGTAAGATGACTGCAAGCTGCAACTCCGTATCACGTCATTCGCCAGGAGCTCTTTAGGAAAAAGGTGAAAAATCGCTCCGAGCAATGTCCAAACTAAATGGTGGATGATGGAAAATCTCCAACCCAAACTAGTTTGATCCCCATGCCTCTGTTATAATAGGCATTCTTGATCATAAAACTCGGAGTAATATTGATAATTTTATATTCTGAGATGTAACTATAGATTTACCAGTATAAATTGGCGTGTGAGGGAGGGCGTCCCCGTCGCGTAACAGATGTTGCCAGGGTGTAAATTTATTACACTATACATAATGTACGGAATGCCCGGTGACCGGTGTCCGAGTCTTTAATAGAAATTTGGTTGGGCAACACTAAAGAAACGGACCACTAATGGCGGCCGCTCTATCTGTCAGCCTGTTATTTGCTTTTTCAGCTTCGCAAAACTTTAATACTTCATTGGCAATTGTTCTTGCACCATCCCGGACTGTTTAGGATGTTTTGGACATAATAATTCAGTGTATATTGGAAATCAAGATGTCACAGCTCACACTCAAATACGAGATTGAACTGAATGACAGGGTTATCGCCGGGTGCGGGCGGGGCGGGTTTTAGTTCCAAAGTCGCCGCACGCCAATTTACGTTGGGCGAGCAATGATTTACGTATGAGTTGAAAGCGTGTGATAGAGGCGTGTGTGTGAAATTCTACCAACCTTTATCATGAAGTACGTGACGGAAAGAGCCTGGCCGTCCTCATCCTTCCCCATGGTCGAGATGCAGATGTCGTACCTGAAATAACGTAAGCATTTTAAATTGCGATTCATTTGATAATATACTCCGTGACAGAGATGAAACACGGGCCGTTACTTCTTGATCAATTGCTCCACCTGCAGCTGCTCCGACTTGAGATCCCCGGCCAGCGATCCCCGCTCCTCCTGCAGCACCCTCCTCTGGGCCATCAGCACGGCCAGCCGCTCCCGGGCCTCGGCAGCACGCTCACTCACAGCCTACAAAATGGTGCAAAATGGAGACATTGCGCATTTCTATATCATTTATTGAATTGGCGTTAACTTTGTGGAATGACATTATAATTATATATAAATAGATTACTTGTCTAAGACCACTAATGAGTTTAAAACTACACGACTAGTTTCGACAACTACCGATGTTGTCATCAACGGGTGGTGATATATTTAGAGTTTATATCATCACCCGTTGATGACAACATCGGTAGTTGTCGAAACTAGTCGAGTAGTTTTAAATTCATTAGTGGTCTTAGACAAGTAATCTATTTATATATAATTGCGCATTTCTTACTGAGATCTCGCTTCACAATAATTTGAAGTTCCAATGTTAATACATAATAACAATAGCAAATGACATGATGACGAAGATGTCACTAGAGGATGCAAAAATGGCCGGAGTATACAGTGATTATGATTGCTGGTACTGATTTTAATTTTAGTGTCATTGATATTATTACATATACAGGGTTATTTGGAAAACGTTAATAATCCCGCAGGACTATATTCCTGCTTTAATTATGAGTCGAAAATGTTCAAGCAACCATGACCTAATATCAATAGTTACCGAGATATGCAACACCTAAGTTTGCTTGTTTCAGAGGTAAGTTTGTAGAACTCCGTAATCAAACATATGGAAATAAAAACATTTTTTTTTTAAGTTATACCTTTTTAATTTTCTGAGACGCGTTTCGCTTTATGAGGGCATTATCAATCGAGATAGAAATCAATTGTTTTTATTACCATATCTGTGATAAAAGTTTGCATTTTTTTTTCAATATATCTGACTTATCTTTAGTAAAACATTATTACAATAACTTATATTGAATATGAAAAATACATTCCCTTTAATGCAAGTCAAGTAAAATAATAAAAGCCTTCCAATTCCAATGGGAAAACATTCCATTTGGAATTTCTGCAGAGTTTTTTTCATATTATTTAACTTGTATTGAAACTTTTCGTAATCGATATAAGTTACTGTAGAGATAATTCAACGTTTTGTAAAAAATAAGATATATTGAAAAAAAAAGCAATCTTTGATATTGCATAACTCCATAACTATTGATATTATGGCTGCTTGAACAGTTTCGACTCATAATCAAGGCAGGAATAATGTCCTGCGAGTTTACTGATGTTTTCCAAATAACCCTGCATTATTATCTACAAAAAAGCAAATGCTTTTAAGCGGATAATGAAGCGACCCTCGTAATTTAATACGCACGGTTCTGGATTTGATTCTCGGTGAGTACCCAGCATATCTGTGATTTTTTCAAGCTAAGATATTTCTGTGATGTAGGTAAATTGCTGTGACTTTAATTTAGCCTTGTGGCCTGTTATGGTATAGAAAAGAACACTTTGATAGATGACAAAAATATATCATACAAGTCACAATGCTCTCAGGTAGTACAGGGGCTAACGTGTATGACTTACGGCCTTCAAGCCCAAGCCGGCCTTCTCCAGTGAGAGGGAGCGATCCCCCAAGCGCTGCAGGGCCCTCTCGGCGTGCGCGGCTCGCAGGCGCAGAGCCCCCTCCTCGGCGCGCCGGGCGCGACCCTCCTTGCGCGCCGCCTGCACGCAGCGAACTGCCCCATCCCCGCTGGCCATCAACTCCTTCATGCGCTCCTTCTGCAATGCAACATTCAGTGAGGATGCTGGCAACTCTTGAGGATTGTTCTCTCTCCCACGACTTAGTCTCTGTTGCACTTCAAACTCTGGAATCGTCATGATGATGAGTAACGTGTCCTAATTTTTTCCATAATTCTTCTATTACTTGTAATTAAATATAAGTAAAGTGAAAGAGCAGTAATAAAATAATAATATTTTGTGAGATCAATCGTATCAGCTTTCTTGGGGTATTATTCCGTGGTATTATGACCTTTCTGACCGACATTTTGGATCCCATTGCAGGGTCCATCATCAGGGCTGATGATGGCCAGAAAGGTCGTAATAACACGGCAAAATACCCCAGAAGACACAAACCAGAAGATTCTGAGTGGCCGTGAAAACCTAGGAACATTCTTTCCTACTGAAGTGTTTACGAGATAAATATAAAAAGCCTGTCCACTACTCAATTACATTTCTCTGGAATCTATGAAACGTATATGATATTGGAAGTAAGTTTTTAAATCATTTGCCATCTTTTATATACATGTTTAAATACATAATTAAATAAGCAAATTGTTACCAAATAGTGGACATTGCCGCCTTTACTATTTACATTATTAGATATAATAATGTAAATAGTAAAGATTAATAGATATAATAATTTGCTGTGATATTGCCGTCTAAAATCGACATCAACTCTCACTTTCGTATGAAGCGACAAATTTGTCACGAACACATCCTTGGGGGTTGATTAGTTGAAGTGGATATTGTCACCTTTGCTTGTAATAGTAATTTGGAAATATAATTTTGGAAGGTGTTAGTGCCATTTAGATCGCGGGGAAATGGGTTAGATCATCGCAATCAGAGCAATGAGGATAATTCTACAGAGAAAGAGATATTCCAAAATTAAAAAGATGCTCTCAAATTTAAATTGGATTAATAAAAAACAAGGATTAAAATTAAATACATACAATGATATTCAACGACAAAATGCTAAAATATTTTTAAAATAAGATCAAAAGAAAAGTAGAAAACATAAAAGTTGTTGTAATACCCACCATCAGGTGGTGTTGCCCCTGGTTGGACTGGATACCTCTGACCAGGAGTCGCTCCTCACAGGCCAGGCGAACCAGCTGCGAATTCAGCAGTTGCAGAGCAGCCGTGCGCTCTCCGGCCACCAGGACCAGCTGTGCAGCCCGCTGCTCCAATAGTTCCTCCTCCACATAGTCCACCCTGGTCCCCTCCAGCTTCCCGATGCGGGCCAGCACCTTCTCCAACGTATAACCCTGAAGAAACAAACGTGCAACAATATGATTCTTCTGGATTGAGTTTTCAGGGGTATTCTGCCAGTAGACTGATGCACAGGAAGGATTGACGACAGAGTGAATTATTAATTTTTGAACCTGTACTCAACAGATAAGATGATATAGGCCCGGTTGTTTCAAGTTTGATTAAAATAAAAGTTCATTTAAAGCATAGATTTTTACGGAAACGGATCGTTTGATTGATGGAGATTGCAAAAATCTATGCTTTAAGCGAACTTTTACTTTAATCCAACTTGATACAACCGGGAAACAGTCGGTTACAGAAGCATAACAACAGCATATTTTATCTTTGAGCTTCTGCTTTGGCTATATGTTTGCTTTTTACTTTATATTATATTATTTACCTTTTAGTATTGTGCTACTGTTATGTATTTGCTTTCCTAACTTGCTTACTTGCCGTTTCCCTGTGGGGGTAAGTACACCGCAGAAGGAATTCCTCGATTATGGAGGAGATAAACATCTGACAGCGTCACCTGATATTTTGGCTCCTGTCACTAGATATGTGGACACCATGGAAAAATTGAGTGAAACATGTGAGGGAGAAGGAACTGGATCACTTATATTATTTAAAGACTCACCATAATCACTCCGGTCTGTCTCAGGCGGTCAGAACATATTGTCAATCCACACAAATGTGAATTCAACAACTCACATGCATGACTTTAATAAGGCAAGATGAAAAATAAAAGGACTGGCACGAAAGAAGAACGCGGCGTTCTGTCTTTTCTACTACCCCTCTGGAGAAAAGAGATTGATAGAAGAGAAGTGAAGGTAGTTAGGTAAATTAATTGTAATTGTCAACATCTTATTAACTTTGATGTGCGCGGCGCGGCAGATATTGTTTACGCTGTGTGCCGCACTAAATAATACACGAAGGCGCTATTTTTACTTGATTGTTTTTTATTAAAATTCGTGGTTAGGCGCCACTAATTTATAAAAAAAAATCTTAAAGATACTTAACTAAACTTTTTATTAGTATGTACTTGTTTTATCATATTAGGTCCTTACATATGAAATTGAGGTTTTGCCGTACTGGCAAATTTGATCTCAAATATCTTCTCTTTGGCTAGGAATTCCAAATCCAAATTTATACAGCTATTTACTCATGTATTTGTGTTTTGAAAATTATAATTCATTTGTTTTTTCCTCAATTGTTTTTTTCTTTGCGTCACTCAGTTTACAAAATGAAAAACTTGAAATATCGCGTTATTTACGAGTACGAGTTCCACCGTGGCACCAGTGCTGCAGAAACGGCTCGAAGGATTAATGATATGTATGGCGACGGTGCCACAAAAGAAAACACAGTGCGTTTTTGGTTCCAACGTTTTCGTTCTGGAAATTTCGACCTGCAGAACAAGCCCCGTGGACGGCCGGAGACCAAAGTTTATAATGAAGAATTGAAGGCTATTGTGGAAGCGGATCCATCGCAAACCACATCCGAGTTAGCTGCAGGCTGCGGTGTTAGTGATAAAACTGTTTTAATCCACTTGAAGCAAATTGGTAAGGTGAAAAAGCTTGAAAGGTGGGTACCTCACGAATTGAGTGAAGCAAATCAACAAACGCGCGTTGACTGCTGCGTTGCATTACTCAACCGTCACAATAATGAAGGGATTTTAAATCGAATCATTACCTGTGTTGAAAAGTGGATCCTGTACGATAATCGGAAGCGCTCATCGCAATGGCTGAACCCTGCCGAACCAGCCAAACCATGCCCCAAGCGAAAATTGACTCCAAAAAAGTTACTTGTGAGCGTTTGGTGACTAGTGCTGGTGTCGTTCACTACAGCTTTCTTAAATCTGGCCAGACGATTACGGCAGATGTTTATTGTCAGCAACTGCAAACCATGATGGAAAAGCTAGCTGCTAAACAACCGAGGCTGGTTAATTGCTCTAGGCCACTGCTAGGCCACTGCTGCTTCATGATAACGCTAGACCACACACTGCACAACAGACGGCTACCAAATTAGAGGAGCTTCAATTGGAATGTCTAAGACATCCACCGTACTCTCCGGACCTTGCCCCAACAGATTACCATTTTTTTCGAAATTTGGATAACTTCTTGCAAAGGAAAAAATTCAACTCCGATGGGGCAGTCCAAACCGCCTTCAAAGATTTTATTGATTCCCGTCCGAATGGTTTTTTTAGTAAAGGGATCGATGAAATACCTATGAGATGGCAAAAGTGCATAGATAGCAATGGTACATACTTTGATTAAATAAATATATTATAATAAAAAAAAATCGGCTTTATGTTCCTCCCATACTAAACGTCAATTTCATATGTAAGGACCTAATATTACAACTGTACAATTTTTATACTATAACAATTTCTTTCAACTTGTCATACTAAGGATGACAAGTTGAAAGAAAGCCTTACCCAAGTAAAATGATTATAAAATAAAATATTGAACTTACATTGTGATTTTGTTTGTTTTATTTCATATTTCGATAGATTTTACAGCCGAAGGTACAAAAACAATGTAATATAAAATCAATAAACTGAATGAAAAGCATATTTGAAAATGAGCATCATTGCGAGTGCGGATCCGCGCTCAAGGTGATTTGAATACAAATGTAGAGTGAACCAAGATTATATGATAGCAATAAATGTGAAATAAAAATATATTAATAACTGAAAACAAGACTCGTACACTACCAACGGACACTGAAAACTTTTATGCAAATTTATTCAAAGATTTTTGTCATTTTTGAAATTCATTTTTTTACTTCAAACTATTGCAAAATAATAAAAATACAAAATAAACAACAACCTAGACACCTTTATCAGCAATTACTTCAATAAATAATAAAAAACTGTCGCAACGACTATAGAATCATTCGTTCAGTAAGAATACACGCGAAGGGATTTTGAACATTATTCTGTAATATTATAACAGATAAACGAAAAAATGCAAACGGGCATTGGAGTGCGGATCCGTGCTGCGGCACATCAAAGGTTAATGTGATAAAAACAAATTAACAGCTCATAGTTGTCTAATAAATGGTTCAAGTAACTACTCTTGTACATCAAATAACTGTCTGGTATCTCAAGCACCATACTGCATTGCTTTGCAGCGGGGAGATCCACTCACTCGTATACGGTATAAATAAATGTAACAAATTACGAGTAACTCACCACTTTGTAGAGAATTTCTTTGTGAGCTAACAACTCTTTCTCCAATTTGACTTGTTTAATTTCCATCTGACTGATGGCCATCTTGTAACCTGCAAGAAGTTGAACATTCTTAAATGTTACTTTGTAATACTCGTCTCAAACACCTGTGTCAATCCAGGGTTAATATATTTTTTTTAAATAAATGATAAAAATTGAAAATGTGGGACAAATTTACAAATGCAAAACATGTTACATATGCATGGAAAAAAATGACACAAGTAGTAAAAAATTATACTTATAGTCAATAAAAATATGAGCAATATATAAAATACGACACGAATTGAATTGGAGCTCTGTTCTTAAATTTGTGGAATTCATACCACAATACAGAAAACCACCAATCTAGGCCACACACACACAGTGGCAAGGAATGCCACATAAGCAAATCGGGGCATGAGCAAGACACGCGCAGCCAGCAGTTCATTGCACCATCAGCATTTCGGACGATTTCTTCACAGCCGCTCTCCAAGAGTCCTTTGTTCATAAATTATATAAAAAGAGACACAAGCCCTAGGCGGGAATGTCAGTGTGTCACCTACTTCCAGCCACGGCTGGAGGCTATGGTCCTTAGAGTATCTATCATTGTCTTTCTAATCATACTCATGTTGTTTAATCGAGATAATAACTCATCAAATTTTCAAAGCCTTTGGAGCTTTTCCGTCGCATGACGGTGGTGACCCGAAAAAGCAATTGCTCCTAACCATCTCTAAACCCCCAAAAATTCACCTAAATGTTTCTAGAATTCACTAAATTAGTTATATATTTAGTAATTATGCATCGCGGAGCCCTCACTTTCATAGACCTGTGTTCATGTCTCCTTCTTAATGTTTACAGAATGCGGTGGACCTTTCGAGAGATTTTGATAGTGGATCATTCCTTCCGATTCTACCATTTCGTAGCAATACTAACATAATAGCTCATAAATATAATACAGTAATATATAAAATCTATTTCAAACTGTTATCTATGTATTAAAAAATTAATTTTATTATTTGTTTTAATCTATTTATATATTTATTAATTACACCTACATGTTTCGAAAAAACCTTTCCATCGTCAGGGTGTTTTATATATGTCAAAATATCAAAATGAATGATGTCTTTTTTTTTGGTTTTCAAAATTATTTAAAAATATTTTTTTAATATCATCGCTGAAACCGGCCGTAATTTTAATATAAGAGTCAAAGAGCATTTCAGATGTCGAATAATCATGGTTTTTCTGAATTTTCAAATCATTTATTAGAAAATGATCACGATTTTGATAAACATTTAGGACTTTCTATTTTACAAATAAATAATTTTGGTCTGAAATTGAATAATTTAGAACCATTAGAAATTAGTAAAGCAATTTAACTACTAGTCCAATTCTAAATTTTTACAATAATTTTATGTAATCAAGAACTTCAGCAATATTTAAAAATAAAATTTGCCGGAAATTTTTGTGATTTTTCTTTTTACGAAAAAACCATGAAAACATGCGTATATTAAAAAAAACACACACATTCATATTATTTTATCGTAAGTGTCGAAATGCAATGATTTTTTTATCATTTAAGTAAAAACAATAATCTTTTTTTGAATTTCCATAATGTTGCCAGCGCAACATTTTCTGAAAAATAATAATAATTTTTTATTTGTTTATTAGAGACAACACTACTATTAATAATAATAATCTTCTTCTGTGTGGTATATTTTGTTGCACGGCACGGCACACGACGGGACACATAAATATGATACACTTTCACACACACACATATTTCAAATAAACGCAACAAAATTGCGTGTATTTTTGTTAATAAATCACTATTAGTATTCAATTGAATCATAAACCAACAAAAACTGACAAATATCGCAAAACATATCATATATATTTGTATATACGTGTACAAATAAATCGAAAATCGAAAAAAATAAATCGTATTTCCCGCGCACATTGCGCGTGACCTTGACGATGGAATATTTGAATTTCGATTGCACAACACGCGATCGGGGCGCCATCTATGACAATTCTATACGATTTTGACGGCAGAAAAACTTCTGTTTTGATTGTTGATTTAAAATATAATCCGTGATGTTTTTGAGTTGAAAATGGAACGACAGGTCACAACAGGATTTCTCTATTGGGAAAAAATTACGTTTTTCAATTTCGATACGCGGCCGTCGATAAATAATTTATTTTGTGCCTGTCGCATATATGCGACGCGGCCCCAGGCTCATTAAATAATTTAGAAAACCAAAACAAGACATCATTCATTTTGATATTTTGACATAATACATAAAACACCCTGACGATGGAAAGGTTTTTCCGAAACATGAAGAATAAATAGATTAAAACAAATAATAAAATTATTTTTTCTAAATGTCTATCTACAAAATTGCTCAACCAATTAAAAAAATATCTATGTTTTCTTTAGTCTATCCATTCTTCCATCTGTCCATTTGACCACCCTTTCCTCCGACTGTATTTTGTTCCATTCGTCTTTCCTTCCATCCATCTCTATTTCTGTCTATCTTTCCATCTGTCCGTATGTCCGTTTGTCTGTACAGCTTTCCCTGTCTGTCTTTTGTGTTCCGTATGACTGCATATATTTGTTTACTCCTGAAACCATACACTGATAGAAAATATTTTTTTCATAGAATATTTAGGGATCTGGCCGAGTAAAAGTTTATTCATAAAGTCACAAATTCCACTACAAAGGGTACAACGGTAATAACAGAATACCTCTGGTGGCCAGCTTGATCAGATTCTCCTCTTCCTTCAGCGCTGCCACGTGCTGCTGCGACCGAAAAATGCAATGCTGCAGCCGGTCATTCTCCGCTGTAAGATGCCTCATGTACCTTTCTTCGCTCTGTCGTAAAAAAATATACATTTTTATTTTCAGGAAGCTTTATTTAATCAACAACACAAATCGGAGGGAACGATCACTCACGCTGAGCATCTCTTCGAGTTGTCTCGTCCTCTGCGCGGCCGTCTTGGATCCATCCATCACCTCGGCTAACTTATCTTTATAATTCTGGATCTGAAAATATGACAGTTTTATATATATATTTATTTTGTTACACATATCGGCAGTATCAACTGAAACAAGAGGTCAATGTTGTTCTTTAATTTTTTGAAATTATGATTCATTTAGCGCATTTCGGGTAAAAATTTTATTGTAAAATTTCACTACGCAATGAAATGCATCCATTAAACTATCAAAAATGTATTCACTTGGAATTGGTGTTCCAGTAATATAAATAATGTATTGTCGACCATCTTGAATCCAGTAACAATCATAAAGATACTCAATTCATAAGCTGTCGAATGATTGGTTATCGAATTGAAAATTAGAACTTTTTATTGAATAACGATTTTAGCTGTGTAATCGTAATGCTAAAAAGAGGCTTCTCGCACAAATTTCTGTATTTCATGTTATTGTCGATGTTTTTTAAGAAAATTTTTGCTTGTCTCCATGCCAAAAATGACTAAAAACGAGATTCGGGAAATTATTTATTGCAAAAACAGTGCAATTGTCAGATATTCGTTTACAAAATAAAAAACACATTCATTCATTCGACATTCAATGCTGCTGTCAAATTTGTGTAGTTTCAAACTTTTGGATATGAAACTGTCTTAGGCTGAAAATCGATAAATCATGAAAATGGGTACAGTTGCCGGCAGACTTCTTGAAATTTTTTGGCGTAGTGGGGGAATGCGCAGAAGACAAAATTTGGGTCTCTTTGGTGGAATGGTAGATGCGCAAACTTCCCGTAAAATTTCAAGATGTTTGCCGGCTACTGTAGATACTCGAGACTTTTTTTGAAAATGGACACGTTTTTTTGAAAAGAAACGGAACCATATTGAATTCTTGACAGCTGTCAGATTCTGTTTAATAATTTTCACGGTTTAATATTTTTTTAAGAATGTTTTTGTTTGCATCAATTATTTTAAATGTTGAAGGTTACATTTCTGTAAGTGGGAGTTTTAATTATTTTAATGAAACTCAATCGACAATGATCAGTGTGGATTTTTTCAACTCAATACTTTGAGCGTCATTAATATAAAGGGTGTAACAGAGCTAGTCCAGAATACTTTACAGGTAGATTCCTGACTTGATTATGAGTCGAAAATGTTCAAGCAGCCGTGACAATAGTTATGGAGATACGCCACACTCAAAGTTTGCATTTTTTTTTCAATATTTCTGACTTATTTTTTGTAAAACATTACAGTTAATTTTATTGACCTTAGTATTTTTAATTTTATGAAATGTAATGGGGTTGGCAAGTTTTTAATTTGTGATTACCTGATCCTGAAGATTGGCGATGGTCTCTTCCTTGCTGGCTTTGTCCTTGATGAGTGTCTTGTTGTCTATGCGACAGTTGGTGAGCTGGGTGGCCGTGCTCATCAATTCCCTTTTCATGCAAATGCACTGGAATCAAATATGTATAAAGAAAGATTTTATACATATTAAATGTAATGGTATGCTAAGTATGTAAAGCGGACGTAATTCTGAAGTCTGTCATTGGAAAATATTTATTTGAGTACGCTTGATAGAGGCACTATTTCCCTATCGATCGAGATATTGGCTGACGCGTTTAGAAGTAACGGCCAAAAAACACAAGGATAAAAATTTACTTAAGACAAAAACTTCTAAAATACATCAATAGATGTCTAATGTAGGCCCATAAAGCGCACCAAATGGCGACTTTTACTTGATGTAATGTGTTTCAACAAAGCCTTGTGGATTATCATCCCTCCAGATGCGCCAATTCTGTTTATTGACATAGCCATTTAACCAAGTGTGCTTCATCACTGAATACATTTGGATTATGAAAATTGGACCTCCAGATTACGCAATGTACGTGCCAGCCACAGCGGCCCCGTGCCCAAAATCATAACCAAATATTAATTCCATAAAATTGTGGAATTCATACCACAATACTGAAAACCACCAATCTAGGCCACACACACACACACAGTGGCAAGGAATGCCACATAAGCAAATAGAGGCACGAGCAAGACACATGCGCGACCTACAGTTCATTGTACCATCAGCATTTTCCGATGAATACGACACACACACAGCCGCACTCCAGGAGACTCCTTTGTTCATAAATTATATAAAAGGAGGCCCATGCGGGTATGTCAGTCTTTCATAGACCTCCGGCGGGTGGCCAGAGTCTATGGACCTTAGAGTATCGATCATTGTCTTTGTAATTATACTCATGTATATTTTGTACTTGTTTTATCGAGATAATAAATCACCAAATATTCTACGGCTTCGGAGCTTTTCCGTCGCATGACGGTGGTGACCAAAAAGCAACTGCTCCAAAGCACCTCCAAACCACTTAAAAAATTATCTGTCAAGTAAAGCAAATTCCATGGATATTAAAAACATTTTTCTGTGTCTATTTCTATTTATAGTTCTCCGCCTCTAAAAAAACACCCTTTATTTAATAATTACGGTATGCATCTACCTCATTGTCCATGCTCTTGACGACATCTTGCAGCTTGGCCAGTCCCATCCTCTCCTGGGCCAGCTGCGCCTTGAAGTCGCTCAGCTCCCTTTCAGCCTCCGTGTTGTTGGCCAGCTGCGCGCCCAGAAAGTCCTGTTTCTCTTTCATCTGCTCCCCCCGCTTGCGCACATACTCGCGCAGCATTTCCAATTCCTGCAAAATTATTTCACTAATCATAAATATATCTTGACGGGTTTGCCTCGAAGAACAAGACATGCCCTGTTTGTTCTGTGCCAACTTAAATCATTAAAAAGTTTTCCAGGTATGTCTTCGCCTTAATTTTATCAATATTCATCTATGCTTAACACAATGTTTGCGGGGGATTTTTTAATCAATTTACGCCGGAAAGCGGGCAATTTTTATCAGGTTAACGTGCGAAATTACGTTTCATGTAAAATAGCTATCATTTCTGAACAATTTATCAAATTTAAATAAAAGTTCCAGTATATTACCTTATTCAAAATCTTTTATTATGATCTGGTCACAATTTTTTATATTTTTGAATAGACAATTATTATATTTAAGTTTAAATTTAAAATTTTTGAAAAAACTGCAGTTTTGTAGTATTGTTGATTTAGTCATTTTATGCACATTCACTGATATTGTTTGGAAGTATGAAATCATACATCACAGAATTTACTCATATACCGGGTTTCGCTACGTACTTTGTGGACCGCGCACACACAACATCTCCTTTGCAGATTCTTATTTCCAATCTATTTTGTGACTTTCTCGCATTTCTGCCGAATGTATGAGAGAAATTAAAGACACTTCTCTTTTCGATTGCCAAACTTATAAGAGAACATCTTTTTTCCTTCGAAAAATTGGCACCATACCCTCATCTAAAGATAGACACTTTTAAGCGTCTCCCGCAAACAATGTGTTAATATGAAAAAACAACATTGATTGAAATATTAATTTTTCAACGTCCTACAATACCTGTTGCATCTGTTTGATATCCTTGTCTCTCTGCCGAAGGTTCTCCACGGCACCTGCCCAGGTGGCGACAGTGTGGCGCCTCTGTATCAAAGCTTCCTCCACCTAGGGACAAGTTAATTCTGTACATTACATTACTAATACTTAGAAAGTGGAATACGACGCACGAATCACGCGTATCACATCTACCTGACGAGACATTCTTTCAACCGCTCTCTCCTCGGCCAGCAGGTCGCAGCATAGCTGAGATACAGCCGCTTGTTTCTTGTCGTACTCCATCTTCAGACGTTGTCTTTTACCATCGAGAGCCTAGAAATCATTTAAAAATAATTATTTACCAATGTTGATCATCAAAATAACACTAAAATAATAAATTTTCACACAAAGCAAACACATTGTGGTGAGACATAATATCTTTAAATAAAATAACTCTTACTAAAATTTCCACCGAAAATTAAAGCCGTTTTTTACACAAATAACAACTTAGGGAGACTTTTGATAAATTCTAAAAATAAAGAATAAAAAGTTAGCTATCAGCAATATATAAACTCAAGTGCAACGATTGCCCTGCATTTTACATAGTAAAAACAGCTAGAAATATAAATACAAGAGGCATTTAATACAAAAGATGCTTAAATAGTGTAGGCTATTCAGAATTCACAATTCATTTGATAGAAAAAAACACGCATTTGACCAAACTTCGTGTGTAATGTACTTCATAGAAATGACATAGGTATGTATATGTCTCAATAATTTAGAAGCCTTAGAAATAAAAATATCATTAGAAATAAATTTAAAATATTTACTTAATAAACAACTACATTTATCGCATAGTCCAATTCTAGATAT
This sequence comes from Agrypnia vestita, assembly GCA_016648135.1. Lineage (NCBI taxonomy): Eukaryota > Metazoa > Arthropoda > Insecta > Trichoptera > Phryganeidae > Agrypnia > Agrypnia vestita. The sequence goes on from JADDOH010003012.1 coordinate 89,213, forward strand.
ATTCCCCTTCCAATTAACTGCACCCACCCATACCCGCTCTCTTTCACCCAACCCTCACCACAGTTGACGTTCTGTGTCTTTCTTCCCTTAATGCTGTCTTGATTGTTTCTAATTCTGTTTTTGTTTGGTTAATACTGAACTCTGATGAAGACTCAGCTGTGAGTTGAAACGAATTAAACTCAATAAAGTGGTGTTAAACAAAGAGTTATTTTATTTCCTTCCATCCTGTGTTTCAATCCGTGGGATTGGTTTGCAGCAAAGCACATCTCCTTCTCCGTTCTGCTCGGTCTTCGGCGATTCGTTTCGTGATCCGATTTTATTTACAGACTAAAAAACTAACCCATAAAAACCAATTTTTTATTATCCTCCTTTTCTCATTTACTAGTGGAAATAGGTTTGGCGCTTAACATATGCGTTGGGCTCTATTAGGGCGACGCTACGAAAGCGAGTAATAAAAAATTTTGAAAAATCCAAAGCAATACTATAATTATTAATTATTTTAAACGAAAATTTGTTAGATCATTTTTATCGTTGCCAAGAGTCTGTCTGCAAAGTTTCAGCTCGATTGTATTACGGGAAAAGGGTTAAAAATCGATCTAAAGTTTTTTCGACAGACAAGCAAGCAAGCAGACGCTACGAGTTAAAAGAAAGGGAGTAATAATAAGTACATATTATAAAAATTGTTAAAAAAGGGAATCATAGAAATAGAGAAATTGAGCTCACTGCAACTTTGGCGGTGTCCTCCTTGCTGAACTTCTCTATAGCATCTATATCAGCCTCGCCCCGCTTCAAAGCGGACCTCCACTCCTCCAAAGAGTTCCGGTCTTCCCCGATGCCGGTCCTACGAGACTCAACTCGGCGCAACACCCGGGCTATGTCGGCTGGGGAAACCAAAACATTCACAATATGAGGAACCTGTCTTAGTCTGACTTAGTCTGAATGTGCACTTCTAAAGAACATTCCGGATGTTTCTTACATCTCCAAGATTCAATTCTCAAGCGGGTCTACTAAACCAAGGCTTGTCTATAATTTTGATGATTCCATGCAATTTTATTTTAATTAATATATTTACACTAATATTCAAATTCAATTTTTTTATTTTAGAAAATCAATATAATTTATTGTTTAGATTCCACTATTGGATTCAGCAGTGGTGAACTTGAAATTGGATGAATCTGACTCTGATACCGCAGACCTCGGGTTAATGAGACAGTGAATATATTTTACATCATTTTTTAATCATATCATTTTCAAAATGTTCATAAAATTCATATTTTGTCACTCTAGGTCCATCTTTCAGGGTCAATAATGCTCTGCTGAAGGTCTGTATGTTAAAAAATAAATTTTAAAAAATAATAAAAACAAGAAAACAACAAAATGGTAAATCACTGAAAAATTTAAAAAATTAAATGTAAAAGTACATTATGTACTTAGTGTGTATAAATAAATAAAAAGTTTATTATAAATCAGAATATATTATAGAATTATAAAAATTATCATTGACATTTGCCAGAATTAAGGTTTGAGGGATAAAAATAAAGAGCCAACGTAGTCATTTTAAAAAATCCCTTCGGGCGCTGACCGCAAGAATCATATGGATTTCATTTGTGTATGAAAGTGTTTTCTAACTCTTTTCTGCCACCAATATTCAATATGTTATGAATTTTATAAATTTTCAAACATCCACTCTTCCTCTTCTTATTCCTCAGTCTTCATCTCTCCAGTGCTGGATACGCCTCTTCCATACTTGTTATTTGCTGGTTGTAGCCATTTATTCCCCCCCACAGCGCCTAATTTGGGTGCCCATCTCTTGAGGTCTTCCGACGTCTCTTTTATTTTCTCAAGGTCTCCATTTCAGAACTCCGGGAGTCTATCTTGTAGCATCCTGCCTTGTAACATACCCTGCCCGTTGCCATTATAGCTTCGCTACACGATCCACGATATCAACTACCCTAATTCTGCGCCTAATTTCATCGTCTGCGCCTAACTTTATCATATTTGGAAGGGGTTCGGCATTAAAAAACACCACGCTTGCCATTTGCTGCGGGTTGGTGAGTTTTGAAATCAGCCGCCCTTAACATAGGGAACACTGCATATTTTAAAACTAGATGGCAGAACAACGAACTTAGCCGAGATATTTACAAAATCGATTTGTTAGAAAAAAATGATCAAAATCAGATAAGAACTATGGGTCTCGTCTCCTGGTCAAGATCGAAGAAAGTGGATAGAAATTTTCGGGAGTTGCATCATGAGATTCGTAACAAAATCTATCCAATAGTTTAAAAATTCTAAGATTAGTAATCAGGTCCTTTTTGCAAATAGTTATCTTTTAAATTTATTTTCATGTTAATTAGGTACTTTACATTATCATTTTCCATATATCACTTTTTAATATTTTGATCTATACTTCGATTTTTAAATATTATTTTTGTTTTCCTGATGAAGAAGCCATTGGCTTTGAAATATGTTGATTTTTTTTCAATAAATAAGTGGTTTAAACAAAGTTAATTTATATTAATAATAATAATTGACTTAAAAGACGCAATTACTGTGACCAAATAAAAATAATAGCAAAGAAAATTATCTCAAACACAATGGAATCAATTGATAATATTAGGTCCTTACATATGAAATTAGCGTTTTGCCGTACTAGCAAATTTGATCTCAAATATCTTCTCTTTGGTTAGGAATTCCAAATCCAAATTTATACAGCTATTTACTCATGTATTTGTGTTTTGAAAATAATAATTCATTTGTTTTTTCCTCAATTGTTTTTTTCTTTGCGTCACTCAGTTTACAAAATGAAAAACTTGAAATATCGCGTTGTTTACGAGTACGAGTTCCACCGTGGCACCAGTGCTGCAGAAACGGCTCGAAGGATTAATGATGTGTATGGCGACGGTGCCGCAAAAGAAAACACAGTGCGTTTTTGGTTCCAACGTTTTCGTTCTGGAAATTTCGACCTGCAGAACAAACCCCGTGGACGGCCGGAGACCAAAGTTGATAATGAAGAATTGAAGGCTATTGTGGAAGCGGATCCATCGCAAACCACATCCGAGTTAGCTGCAGGCTGCGGTGTTAGTGATAAAACTGTTTTAATCCACTTGAAGTAAATTGGTAAGGTGAAAAAGCTTGAAAGGTGGGTACCTCACGAATTGAGTGAAGCAAATCAACAAACGCGCGTTGACTACTGCGTTTCATTACTCAACCGGCACAATAATGAAGGGATTTTAAATCGAATCATTACCTGTGATGAAAAGTGGATCCTGTACGATAATCGGAAGCGCTCATCGAAATGGCTGAACCCTGCCGAACCAGCCAAACCATGCTCCAAGCGAAAATTGACTCCAAAAAAGTTACTCGTGAGCGTTTGGTGGACTAGTGCTGGTGTCGTTCACTACAGCTTTCTTAAATCTGGCCAGAAGATTACGGCAGATGTCTATTGTCAGCAACTGCAAACCATGATGGAAAAGCTAGCTGCTAAACAACCGAGGCTGGTTAATCGCTCTAGGCCACTGCTGCTTCATGATAACGCTAGACCACACACTGCACAACAGACGGCTACCAAATTAGAGGAGCTTCAATTGGAATGTCTAAGACATCCACCGTACTCTCCGGACCTTGCCCCAACAGATTACCATTTTTTTCGAAATTTGGATAACTTCTTGCAAAGGAAAAATTCAACTCCGATGGGGCAGTCCAAACCGCCTTCAAAGATTTTATTGATTCCCGTCCGGATGGTTTTTTTAGTAAAGGGATCGATGAACTACCTATGAGATGGCAAAAGTGCATAGATAGCAATGGTGCATACTTTGATTAAATAAATATATTATAATAAAAAAAAATCGGCTTTATGTTTCTCCCATACTAAACCTCAATTTCATATGTAAGGACCTAATATCATAATGCGTAGGCAGTTGGAGGTGCATCAACCATCACACACGTTCTTCTCGCCTGAGACTCAAATATCTCGGTAATTTGATGCTCAGGAATGTTGCTGACTACACAAATATACTTTTGTGCTGTTGGTTTTCTAAGAATAATCACGTCACATGCAGTAGATTAATTAACAGCTGAATAATTTCCCACGGGAAACTTTTATCAGTCCAATTTGTTTGTACCAATTTATTCAGATGTCACCTAGCATGTATTGCCCAATCGTTTTTGGGATTTTTGTAATACATACATAGTTGACAGCCACATTTGAAAATTTAATTACAATTATATAGTATAAACTTGATAATTCAAAATTCAAGAGAACCAAAAAAAAACATTTCATGCGAAACCCCGTTAATTCAATATTCAAGGTATCAAAAAAAAATATTGGGATGCAATTGAAAAATTCGCCAAAAATCATAAAACTCGTGAAAAAAGTCAATAATTTTATGGAACACTTCTGTATTTTTGCATATTTCAAGGGATCATTTTGAAAACGCAATATTTACAAAGATCGCGACATTTCTATAACTATAGTACCCGATATTCAAGTATTTTTTTCAATTTTATGAAATTTCAAAAAAAAATTAATTATGTGAACTAAAATGTATTGATTTACAGCAAAGGGGACTAAAAATAATTTTGAATTACCGGGGTTTTCAAAATATCAGTGTTAATATACTAAGAAATTAACGTTTTGGGATTTGGGGTTTAAAATTTTTGAATTATGTTCGAATTAACGAGGTTTTATTTTATAAAAGACTTTTTACAAACTTAAATTTTTCATAAATGGTTAACATAGTAAAATTAGTATTGCAGTTCACCAGCAAGGCTAACTTCCGGGTTCACATATTCACGTAATCAAATATTCTTTTGATGGATACATTTTTTTATTTGTATCTGTCACATTAATTCATCTTATTTCTTTTAAAATGTTAATATTTAAAAAAAAAATCTTGTCACGAGACATGGCTTTGGCAGACAAATGAAAACACTGGAAATTAATTAACGATTTATTGATTATTATTATTATTATTTCACAAAGTCATTGGACACAAATTAAATTAAAACACTAATCTCGAATTCACACTATTTCACAATTTATCACTCGTCTAAGAACATTTTATTTTCGCTTATTAACGCTTTCCAGAAAACTCCGTTCTAGTATCGCATGTAAAGTAAGTACCTTGCTTAATTACTGTCACTCGGTTTACGCTTATGCTGGCCACATCAATCACTGTTGTTTATCGCTAATATCGCACCGATTAATACATCAATATAAACATGAAATGCCACGGTGTCGGTTCTAACTTTTTATATGAAATATTGATTTTTCAAAACTTCGGGAACATCCTTTATATTTCTAGTGATTCCTCGAAATATCCAGTGCATACGAGGATGCTCCAGTCAATCCCAGATTCTACCAGACGTTTGTAGATGATTCCAAAGCATTGATCAAGAGCATTGCATAGTGTTGTTCCAAAGTGACATATTACAACGGATTTGGACAGCGCGCAATTCAATCCAAATTTTAGCATCTCGTTACAATATTAATAAGCAACACGGAATGACCAAGAGGATGCCTAAAATCTGAATGAACAAATAAAATTATTGGAGCAGTGGGACAACCAACATGAGTGGCAAAATGAGTCTTTCATCCGGTAGTGCATTGGCAATGGCTGATTATGATAATAATTATGATTAAAATAGTAATTATGATAAAAAACCATTAACTTTACACTTAATTGCCGGTCAAATTGTATAAATTGCAGTGTTAAAATTGTGTACAGAAGTGCAATCTTACAATTCAAAATTGTTCAACTGTTCAGTTAAAAATATCACTAGTAACATGATATGTAAGAGAACTAGAGACACATTCAATCATCAGGTCATTATGAAATTGATGAAAATAAGAAAACTAAGCCATCTAATTCTATGTAGTGGAGAAAGATATACAATCAAGTTTATGGGAAGAACTTAGGGCCGGTTACATCAACTAGGCTTATAGTAATCTTAAAAACAAGTTGTTTGATTGTTGGAATACGCAAAAGTAGGTAGTTTAAACTAAAGATTACTGTAAACCAAATTGATGCTACTGGCCCATAGACAATTCAATTCCACGATAAACATTAACAAACTTAAGACAAAATCAAGTGACCTTGCAGTCTTTCCGCTCGGCTGTCAATGTCCCGGCACTCCCTGTCGATGCTCTCGGCCTCCTTGCTTAAACGGCCGCTCTCATTGGCAGCCAATCGACTAAGGTGGTCCTCATTATCCATCTGCTCCTTGTGTACCACCAGGAGGTGCTGGCAACATTCAAAAAGGATTAGCATCGTAAAATGCTATTGTCTATTCTGATGTTTCTAGAATCTTCTATACAAATTTGAATGGTATGAACATCAAGATGATTTGATGCTAAATATAAATTCTGTATAATATTGTATTAGTTAAGTATATTTAATGGGAGAAATGTGGCTCGTTAATTAAACTATGTGAATATCGAAAGTAATTTTTTGGTTATGAAAATACCTTACCATATTTGCTTGATGTTCGGAAAGCAAATTCTTCCTGTGCTGATCCAGCTCATTTTGTTTAGTGCTTTGAACATCAGTTTCGGATTTTAGTTGCACCAGTTCTTTGTTCCTAAAAGAAACATGAACCAGAATTATAAAAGCATGAAAACCTATCGAAAGTAAACGTATTGTTGTCAAAAATGTTTAATCCAACCTTTCTTCCAATAACGTTTCCAAAGACTTGTTTTCTTCATTAGAGACTGGCAAAAACGTGCCATCACTCCATCCAAGCTGACCTAAAACATCCGTCAAAAAAGAAGGCATCGCGGTGGTACTAAGAGGAATAAATATTTAAAGTTGATATGCTGGAGGAGCTAAAATAATAGGAATTTAAATCAAATTTATAATTATAACTCAAACAAAAGATGTTAAAAGTAATTCCTATACAACGAAATAGTATTCCCAGATTCCCAAGCAGAAAACAGTCGCCATGGAAACAAAAACTTGATTATTGCCGCTTAAAACTCTATGTAGCCATGTCTAAAATATATTATTATCTAAAAGTAAGTACCCACTCTTGCACTTGTTGACGAATTTTTATTATGCATGTTTAATATTTTCACGCATTTATTAATTATATATGTATTACAAATAATTTTATATACCTTATTTTTGAAATATAGTTTCGCGTGATACCTTGAATCTTACTTTATGCGGCGTTATTCTGCACGATGGTTGCTAATGAAGTTTATTTTAGAGAATCTATTTTTGGAGTATTTAATGTTTCACGTTGTCTCTCTTGATATTGTGAAGTTTACATTTTTTCTGTATTTCGTGTATTTACAACATAATATTTAATCATTAATATAGTTTCCAGCCAATAATATTTATTTATATAATGTACACGGAGTTCTCTATCAAGTGTAGTCCTCGATAAAAACTGTGAAAACGTAATGTCAATGAAATGTCATTCGATCCGCGCTGGTAATCTGTGAAAATGTGCACGACTTTGCTGCCATGTCCTTTATGTTCTCTGCCTCGATTCAGCGACTTGGAATCGCTTCGGATCGGATTGATAAAAGTAGCAACAGAAAATTTAGTTTGTCCTGTATGCAATGATATATTAATGGGCTTGGATAAATTAACAATTCATCTTTTCAGCCACTGCGAAAACGATTTGTTTCAATTTAAATCAGATAAAAACGTGGAAAGTGAAGAAAGTCACTCTATTGAAAAGATTGAACCTTTAGATGCTACGCAGGACACTGAATCACCAACGGAAGAAACTCAATCTACAAACGCATTTGGCGAGACAGCCGCTTCCACCAGAAAAAAAAACAAAACTAAAATTGCTGCATCAACCTTGGCCGATAATTCCGAATTACTAAAAACGGCAAACTATAAATCAGACCAGAGACTGACAGTTTTTAACATAAATACTATACCATTCATAGGGATACCAGAAAACATTTCAAGTTTGCAGAAATGCAAGAAAAATGCGAAAAGTCCTTCGGAAAAATCTAAAAATGGGAAAAGTGATAAATTATCCGAAAAATGCGATATTTGTGGTTTTTATTTTTTGGGTAAAAATATCTTAGAAATGCACAAGAAACTCATTCACAATGTTCAAAATTCCGAAATCGTCAATGGCGTTTCAAAATATTGTTGCCACCTGTGTTCAAAAGTTTTCAAAATGCGAGGATCGTTGATGGTCCACCTGAGAATGGTGCATTTTGGGATAATTCCATCGGTGAAACAAGACGAAGACTCCTCTCAAATATTTAGCAATAGTCCGGGAAACGTGTGTGATAGCCTCGGCTGTGATACAACCACTATAAATACTGAAAATATAAATGGTGAATGTGGTGCCAAATATGACATCGAAGCTTTGATAACAAACAATAAATCTCCAGAACCGAATGATATTTATAACAACATTAGTGGAAGTAATTCAAGTACTGGTACCAAGCAATGGACTTGCGACATATGCAATAAACAGTTTACAACTAAATATTTTTTGAAAAAACATAAACGTCTTCACACGGGTGGGTATTTATTTTGTTTAACTATATTATGCCCCGTATTCAGAATAGTTTTATAAAACGGTAGTAATTGATACATTCTCTCTGTCTAACCGTGAGGAGAAACGATGTGATGGTAGATTAATTAACTTATTTAACTTGTATGAACAGGTCGAGTAGATAATAAACAAATATTTGTCCGGGCTAATTCAGCATAAACGTTCGCAATATGTATTGTTGATTGTTTTGAGTTGAACTTAATTCTGATTGCACTTTTGTCACTAAATAGTAGTACCTACACGGATAAATATCTACCAACTAAACAATGAAAAAAATAGTTTTCGTTAGTACGCTATGTACAAAACATTTCTGTTAATTTCATATCAATCCGTTGCCTCCATATCCAATTGATTTTAAAATTTGCCTGCTTCCAAATAAATTTCATTGACAGAAATAAATATAACCAATGACCGCCCTTGAAACTCTGATTAAATATTTTAATGAAATAACGCGCGTAAAATATTCTCGATTTGGAATCACGCCACGATTGCACCATGATTTTATTTACATAAGTATTGATAAGTATGCATGTGTTTCATCTTTAGACAGGTACCTAAATAGTTTGCCAGGACATAAGGTAGGTAGGTACGTGATTTTCTTCTCGCGGTAGGTAGTAGTTGAATGCCTATGTACACTTTCAATATCTCCGAAATTGTAAACATTTTTCATGATTTTCATCCATTTGCCTGCCTGTTTAAAATAATATACACAAATCAGATCACGTATTTTGAAATATGTATGTACATAATTTACATTCATGGGCATCAAAAACTACCTACGTTAAAAAAATCACGTTCAAACCGAGCGATTTTTAAATGCGCGGAGCTGACCTGTCTCTAGGGCAGCGATAGCCAAATGGTTGGTCTATTTTTGCAGTGGTAAAGAACATTATCCATTAAGAAATTGGATTATCTCTAAATTAATACATTTTATTTAAGACATGCGTAAAGCAAGACCGTAAACAATATTAATGCATTGATTTTTTGTATAAATTTCATTTTTACCGTTATATTGATTATGGCGTATACATCTTTATGCGTTTTACTCTAGTGTATAAATCATTTGCATTTGTTTTCGTTCGATTATTCGCTCATATTCCGTGAGCCATTAATATGTATAAATTACAAAGCGGTAAGCAGCGACCAATCATGGTTACTGTAGGTACAACGTAATGGGTTGTGTAACTTCAACCGTAGAAAAAGCAATGAAGTTCCACCACAGAAGGTGCACATAGGTTTGTTTTTGAAATCTAATAGGTCAAGAGAATAAAACAAATCAAAAACTAGTGGCTAGGCTTAAAGCATATAAACGCTAAGAAAAAGGAACTCTTAGATATAGAAACATTTAACTAACTAGGTACTTAAAATTGAAACAATCGAAATAAACTTGAATCAGAGGTGCACATCAGCCTCGACCACCTTCTATATAATGAGATTTGATATTTTTAATTGGAATGTCTTATTCACAGGTGAAATGCCCTACTCGTGCAGTCAGTGTAATAAGACGTTCACCTTCCAGCAGTCGTACCACAAACATCTGCTGTACCATAATGATGACAAGCCTCACCAGTGCTCGCACTGTGGCCGGGCCTTCAAGGAACTGTCCACGCTGCACAATCATCAGAGAATCCACACTGGGGAGAAACCTTTCTCCTGTGAGACCTGTGGTGAGACAAACTTTACAACTTCAAACGAACATTTATTGTAGAGTGCCTGTAGTAGGGTTGCCAACCGTACTCTAAAATAGAGTATTGTACTCTATACCATGTAGGCGTACTCTATAATCTATAATACTATAATAATCTATAATAGAGGACGCTAAAATACTATTTTTATACAACGTTTACTATACTGGTGCCAGTCACATATATATGATGCATAGAAGTTATAATTTTAAAAGAACTCCAAGGTGAAATGTTAAATAATGCAGATTTTTTTTAAAATCCACTGCAAAAAATGGCAATTCATATTTAAAAATGTCTGTTCCCGCCATTTCAGCATTTACTGAGAGAGTCTTTTCGGTCATGAATGTGAAGTGGCGGGAAGAGAGGAACAGGGCTTCATTGAAATTGATTAAAATGAGCTCCTGATCTATGTAAACTTAGAGTTAGAATATTTGGAGTCGTACAATTCTTTTAAAAACAATGAAAAATTATTATGTGCTGCAAAAAGTAGCAAAAAATACCTTTTCAAAAAATTTTAATAATTGATATTCTTTTTTATAAGTCCGTACTCTTTATTTACCTCCTTTGAAATCAGACATACTCTATTTCTTCCGATAAAAGTTGGTAAAAGTTGGCAACCCTAGCCTGTAGGCACATATTTGATCTTTTCATGGGTTTTTTCATATATTATCTTTAAATATTTATATAAGGTTTCAGAAGAATAACAACTGTCTTTAAAAATGGATTTTTATTTATTATTTCAACAAGATTAAAATGTACGCCTGCCCACCTCACAAAATCAAGGTCCGTATCGGATTGGGTAGCATTTTACTTAAGCATGTATTATTTATAATTAATAAATAAATATAAAGTACATCAAAATTTATAAGATTTATGACATACGTTCATGATACATGTAAGTTGTCTATAAACGATGTTGAAATCCGTAAGGCATTCTTTCAGAATTTTTATTTATTCCGAAAATTGGGTCTGAAGAAAAGAAAGATATCTGGGAGATTATACGATTTTAAAACTTAATCTTGAGTTGCTTAAACAGAATGTGTTTTTTTCTTCAGGGAAATGCTTTCGCCAGCGAGTCTCCTACTTGGTCCATCGAAGAATTCACACCGGCGTTATGCCCTACAAGTGTACCGCCTGTGAAAAAAGTTTTAGGTATAAGGTCAGTTGATAAAATAAATTATGGTCTTTATGCATAAATAATTTTTATTTGACATTTTTTTCTCCAATTACTGTTATTTTCAATCAGATGATGAATGTCACAGTTATCTGTACATTGTTCATTTAAAGTAAAGGGTAAAATTTTATATTCTCTTAAAATACGTATAAAACAATTAGTAAACATAATAATTCCACAGGTGTCCCAGAGAACGCACAAGTGCACCGCTCAGCCACCGGGAACCATAGTTAGGCAATCGGGTGATCTCGTGCAAAAACTTATCAAAAACCAACAAGAGACTGAAAATAACGAAATGGATGCCAACAATCGAGACGAAGATGTAAGCCACGAGGCTTTAAATGGAGAATTGAAGTTCTCGCAAAATTTCAGCTTCGGCAGTAGAAGAAACAGCGAGAGCGGTGCCAGCACTTCCCAACAAAATCTGCACGGGAGTCAGTTTACGGAAGATCTTTGCCAAAGTGTTCGACATCCTTCTTCAACAGACACCCTCGACTGTGGCGGACATTTGCATTCAAAAAACGAGAGACAAGCGGACGAAAAGAATATAATTGACGAACTAGTAAGTGAATCGATATTAAAAATGGACTTTAGTCATCCTATTCCGTCGACATCTCAAGATTACGACACCATGGTTACAGATTTATATTCGATGATTTCTCCGCAACGCGACACGGAAGACGATCAGCCATCACCTTCGGAAAATTTTAAAAATTTAAAATTATCCCCTCCTACAGAAAGCATTCTAGAAGATATAGTGAGTGAGAGCATCTATGCCGGAGCGGGATCGTCGCCTGTATATCAGTTGTCTCCCTCAAACTCGAATGATAGATTTGTGAAAAATATTAATGATGAGGAATTCGTTTTCAATAACTCACAGTTTCGCAATTCAATTTTCCAACGAAGATAATATAGCAAATTGGCAAAGACTGAAGACTATCCACATGTGTTCAACCAACAACGACCATAAAATAATTTAAAATAAATCTTGTATCATCGACACCACGACTTCAATACTTTTTTTTTATATACAATACAATTCCGCCGAAAAGGACATTTTTGCCTTGATAAAACCATGATTCATGTTCATTGATATCCACGGGATGCCTACCTCAAAAATGCCTTCAAATATATCTGCTCAATTAATCAGTTAAATATTATATACCTACATATGTAGATATTGTACCTATCTATGATGATTTTGGAAACACTATAATAAGTATTATATACAAATACAGCAACTACTTTATGTAAAGTCGTACAACAAAAGGGCAAAATAGTAAAAGCGTAAGTATTTCTAAGGCTTCAACAAGCCCTAAGAAGTATCCATAAACCCTTTAAGAATGACTTTGCACTTTGAAAAGTCCCTCAGTAGCTTAATATAAATATAAATATTTTACTATAATTTTAGTAAATGTAAACTACATTTCTAAAAAATCTAATAGTAAAGTTTTTTATTCGGTTATAGAATAATAATTATTTATCAATAAATTGTTTTGATCATTTATAGTATAATACATTCATTGTTATTTTTTTCATTAAAAATGTGTATCATTAAATATGTTGCGAATTAAACTGCCTTCTGTGTATAGTTTTCTGGGATATTCTGCCGTGTATATGTGACCTCTCTGGCCGATGTTTCGGATCCCATTGCAGGGTCTATCATCAGGGCTGATGTGATGGGTGTGTGTTGAAGTGTAGGTTAAGTATTGCCTTGCAATACCGAAGTCAGGGTGTGTCCAAAATTGTGTTAGGTTAAGTACTGGATTACAGTACCGTGTCAAAAGCAGTGTGTGTGTGTCTTGATGTAGTGTGTTACAGTTTTAGTATAAAATATATTTTTACAATTATTCGATAAATATTTAACTTCCTAAGAAAATTATATTGGGTCTGATGTTCTTCATTATCAAAAAGATGTACCTACGCAAATCCGCAGCCAGCTGTTTGGCCCCCTTAAGGCGGTACATACATTTTTCAAGCTGTCAAAGTGGCGATATGCGTCGGATAGATCATGCTACTTCAATACGAGATCGAGACATGAACAAACGTCATATCAGATAAACCTTGCAAGAGCGTATTTTTTACGTGTCCTTGTGAGATAGAAAGGTTGCGAGGAAACGAGACAACCATATGGAGTACCGACGTTTAAAATATATGGGAACGCAAGTCATGCTCGCGTACTATTATTAGAATTTTAAAAACAACAATTTTTCTTATATCACTGTTTTTTTAATTTAAAACTTTTGTCGAATAAGCAGATTTAGATATTATTTTGACTTCCGACTGAAATGTCAAAACACCTGTGAAAATAATTGAATTTAAATAATTTTTATCTAAAATAAACAAAAAACTACTACAACAATATGTATTGAATTAAAAATAATATATAACGCCTCCAATTTTTATAACGCTGACACTTGGGTAATGGTCAGAGAATAGAGAGTAATGGTGAAGCTTGGTCTTATCCACTACTAGCGGACCAGCCAGTTGTCATGTCTGAACATTGCCTGGACATGACAAAGTGTGGTGGGTCCGCTAGTTGCTTGTAGCCACCTAGTAACACAAAAAAATCCTAGAACCACGTCTATGCTAGAACCCGACTGCAGCACCACCTACCGGTCCAGTTGTGAGTTGTGAATTCAAACCATCAAGGGACCCACTCGAACGCACACAAAAAAAAATCATTAAAATCGGCCCAGCCGTTTAGGAGGAGTTCAGTGACATACATACATACAGAAGAATTATATATTTGATAAATTTAACTTTATTTTTACAATTATTACAACGTGTATTGTATTGAATAAGTACAGGTTATATATACATTTTTTTATAGAATAAGTAAGTATGTAGTTATATTCACAAATTCATGAAAAATTATTATCATGCATCACATAGAATGAAACTGAAAAAAAATTAAGATAAAATATGTATATATAAATTCCTAGTTATTACCTTTATTAATTTTATTTTAATCAACTAAGTAACTTAAACTTTTTATGCTTAATGTAATGCCAATTGTTAAATTAAACCGTCAAATTCTTTAAATATGCCCGATTTGGTCCGATTCTGGCATGCGATACCACCAGAAATCGGTTAATTGTTAAAAAGATATGAAGTATTATGAAGAAATCTATGAACTTGTTAACTGTAATATAAATTAAATTTTCTTCGCGAGGCTTATTTATAATTTTTGCTAAAATAAAAAATAAATTCAAAACATAAAAATGTTCTAAGGTTTTCATGATCTTTCAGAATCTTTTGATATGAGTTTTCTCTTACAACACATCAGCCCTGATGATGGACCCTGCGATGGTATCCGAAATTTCAGCCAAAATATCGTAGAAACACGGCAGAATACCCCAGAAAACTCAAACCAGGAAATAAAAAACATGTAAAAGATTTCAATCGATTTTTTCTCCCTTTTTATTATTATTAAATGATTTTTTTATTTTTGAGGCATTTTGCGCCTCCGGGGCCTGTACAATTATGTACTTATGGACGGCGCCTGTATGCACGAACATCTAAAATTAAACCTTTCAAAACAATTAGCCCCGGTTTTATTCAATATTGCAAGTACCTACCTACGCATTTAAAGTCAGCCCAATACAGTGAAATGAAGATGAAGACGCCCCAGTCTGGTTCTGTGTTCTGTTCGCTGTTTGCGTGTTGTCCTCTTTTCGATGGGTGATATCAAAATTGTCTAGTATGTTTACAAAATACACGGCAATAGTTCTCCAAAATAGTGATTGATCGTGATATTCCTAGAGTATATTTTTCGCTTTCATCGTTCAGCTGTGTTTTAAACCTAAAATACAAACTGACCAGTGATTTTCGATAGACTTGTGCTACGTTAACAGTGCTCATGGTGATATTGCTTTGTCTGACTCACATTATTTGTGCTGTTTGTTTTGTGCAAGATTGTGCTTGAAGCTTGGATACACCAGCAATGGTAATTGTCTATTATTTTAGAATTTTAATGTTGATAATTAATGCTAGAGTTTTCTTGTTAATGTCCAATTGCCATACAATATTGCAATTTTTCACGAATGCCCCTGTGGGGCTTGTGCTCACTTGATCACGGTTTTGACTTTGATTTTGAAGAATTGTGTGTTTTACTCTCGTGAAATTACGGATTTTTGATACGAGGTCGCTTGTTAGCAAATTTTACAGGGTAGTTATGCGATGCTGCTAACGTTAGATTAATATACTATTCATATAATAATAATTGGAATTTGTTTCGTGATGTTTTATATTGCTTTTTAATCGGTACAGTATATTGTTGTAATTAAGCCCTGTAAACGGAGTGCTTAATGGATGGATAACACGTATAGCAAATAGATATTTCCAATACCTGTTCGTAACAGATAAACAATAGATCATTGATTAAATAAACTTTTTCTTGTGTGCCATTTTATTATCTTTTGCTTTCATGTACTTTCTCACATCGTATAATTAAATATTAGTTTGTCGTTTTACAAAATTATAAATCTTTAAGGATACGTATCCGTCTTTCCTTGCTTGTCTCGAATTGATAGTGTTTGTTTGGAATCATTACGTCGTACGTCAAGCTGCCATTTTGCCTTTTATTCGTTGCCGTCGTTCCTGTTTCGAGTGTATATTTTTTGTTTTCGCCTTTATTTTAACGTATTTCGTTGTTTTACTGCTGTTAATCGATGAAGAGTTCATCTCGACGTTCGGAAAACTACTTATTTCTTTGGATTTTCTCCCAACAAACGTCTGATGACCAAAATTCCAACATCCGTTCCGCTGGTAGGTACACATAATATTTGTAGCGAACAGCTGACATTGCTTTGTTGTCTGCAGACGACCAAGCTAAAAGCTTCCATCTTTCGAGTTTTGCATTTATCCTCGAAATCTCGTTGGGTTCGGATATTTTTCTTTTTTTTTGTCGCCCTTGAAATTGGACACCCGTCGTATTATCAATGTTTACTGATGTTGCTAAGTCGAGTCAGACTTTGTCGCACAGCGCCACATAAAAATTTCCATATCGCACTCCTTGTATACAATAAAAATATTCGTTTTAATTATGCGCATTGTGTGCTGTTTATATTATTGGCGATTCTACGCATCATTTGCTGCACCTAAATAATAAATATCAAAACATTACGCGTCCTCTACACGAGGCAGTAAAATATTTTGTCAGCGTTTTCTGTAATAGGTAGGTACCTACCTACTTACCCAATCAAAATTAATTCATAGACTGGCTGTTTTGAGTAGGTATAAATTTGCCTTCGTGCCCAAAGGTTTGGTGTGCGATCCCACACAGTCAAACTATTGATATGCTCGTTGAATGGTTCGTTTAGGTCTATTTTCCAAGTATGTAGTGAAATTTTTAATTTATTAAGTAACAAGAATTAGGTACCTGCCTATGCCGTAGTAAGTGATATTTAATGTAGGAATTATCGATAAAAACGATTTCTCCAATTTATCACCCTCACGGTTGAGCAGGTAAGCTCGTACCGCATTTAATTACCTTTGCAAAATTTTCTTATCACTTGCGCTCACATTATTAGTTGGACAAGGGTCACTTTCTAAAATATGGATCATTCGGTTGAAATTTCCACGTGTTAGATAATGTTTCTGTGAATGATGTCAGGGACGACTATCTGACCACCAGGGGCGTGCAGTGAGAACATTGAAGCGCGACTTTTTCCTGAGCATATATTTTGAAGAAAAAAAACAAAATTATAGATAGGCATATCCCATAATATTCCTATTACAATAAATCATATATTATAATATTCTGTCTGGTAAATATTTCATTTCGTTTTTTTTCCCGAATATCGAGTATATGTTTACGAAAAAGTCGTGCTTCAACGTTCTCAGTGCACGCGCCTGCTAACATACACTACATTAAAAGTGTAATGTTATTCTGTAGCGGATAACATTACACACATTTAAATGTTTCAGCGGCCGGTTGATCGGGAGTAATAGTAACAGTTAAGATTTTTTTTATTATCTATGTTTATCTTAACAGTTAGTTAAGATAAGTATAGATAAAAAAATGTGTTTTGTTCGGTGGAAAATGCAAAAATCTATCCTTTTTTCTTAATTGTTACTCATACTCCCGACCAAACAACTCTTGAAATATTTGATGTTTAGGGCCAGTTCATAAAAAAATAAATAGCTACGTCCAATTAAACCACCAATACCAAACTAGAAAGTCTACCAAAGGATGGATAAGAAATGACAAAAAGATTTTGAAGTTAGGACAAACGCATTATGCATACCTAGGCCCAAAAATATATAATTTGATACCGGATAACTTAAAAAAAATGAGACCACATGTTCTAAAAAAACAATTGAATGGCTGGCTCATTGAAGTCGGACGAGAACTATCTGAGAAAACCCTGAAATGAATTCCTGTATAATGCTGTGTAATTTTCTCTCAATGTTTTTTGCTTATTTAAAATTTTTATTATATATTTTGTAATTTATATTTTATTTTCTCTTTTTGCTTTACCTTACTTTACCGATAATTCTGTATTTCTGTTCCTAATTATTTTATCAAATTTAAATTTATTATATATTTGTTCATTTAAAAAAGTTATTGTAATGTGTACTAAATTATATTTTTTCAACTCTTTTTGCTATGTAAATAGTCGACTGCCCTCAAACAGGTAATCCCTAGTTAGGCAGTAGAAGTGTAATACAATACAAAAAATAAGATATGAATAAAAACTATTATTATTATTAGTTATAGCAACTCGGTTTAGAGTAACCTTTTGTTTAAACCATCAATTATTGCGTTTTCCGTCAATCACACAACCGTGAAAGATTACTATAATCCAAGTTGATACAACCGGTCTTTAGTGATGTGCCGACTATGACTTTGGCCGACTGGCCGATTAGTCGGTTGTAAAGAGTTTAAAATTAGCCGAGTAGTCGGCCGAGCCGATCACGGTTTCGGGGGTATTCGGCAATTTCCGTGACGCTTCGTTTACAGCTGATTCGCGCGATTTGATTAGGTTATGTACGGTTATAAATATAAGTACGTTAGACTGATTGTTTTTGTTTTTATGAAGCAGCAAATGTTTAGAACTTTTATAAATGTTTTTTTTTCAGTACATCATGTACACGCAATCTTGGTTTAATGTTTCTTAGTCTGTTAATAAAAAAAATATCCTACTCTTTTATTTAAATAAGAAGAAATATTTATAAATGTTTATTAAAGATAAGAAGATAATGTGGTTTTGTTTGTTAATTAAGATACTAATTTTATTCGATAAATGTTATAGATATTTTTTTCTTTAAAAGTAGTAATTTTAGAGACTGATTAGTTGATTACCAAAGGAAAGGTTTTTCAGTCTTATACATTTCAAAATGTGTAAGACTGATTCTAAAATAAAAATATTAATTAAAAATAAAGGTTTTTATTCAATATGATCCTCCCGTATATATATATTTTATTGAGAAATATATACAAAGTAAGATGCCGGATAGTCGGCGCTCTTTTCCGAATAGTCGCCGACTACGAAAGTGGCCGGATAGTCGGCTTAACCGACTAGTCGGAACATCACTAGTGCACAGTGATCTTAAAGCTATCTAGCGCAAATTAATTGGCCAATAAGAATAGAAACAAATTTGCAAAATATTTATATGACTTCTAGAAATGACATGGACGTGGACTAGGGATGGCTCTGTTAAAAGCCGCAACAACCGTAGAACTTTTATGAGAAGATGTATGAATGTGGCGGAAGCAAAAGTGGTGTGCCAGGATAGAAGAGTGTGGCGTTCAATCCTCTCTGCCCACCCCTGCGGGGAAACGGCGTGATGGTTAGTTAGTTAGTTAGAAATGACAATTTATTATTCTTAAATCATGAAATTTTGAATGAATGAACGATCCAAAATAAGGTAAATGAATAATTTTAATATCGTCCATCTTTATATCGGAATATGCTCTTGACATTGAAGAGTTCTAACGTTAAACGTCAGCACGAGATTGTAGTTTGGTTGTTTGACAACAGAGTTCACTGGTTGTACGACAACAGAGTTCACTACACGGGGTTAAAATCAAATTGTGCTGTACACATTTTCGTCAATGCTCACTGTATCTTCGAATAAATAATAGTATAAAAAATATATACACCTACATTTTTAATGTAATTCATTATACCGAAATCCAAATACGTCTTTATATCCAGAAAGTTAAACTTTTATTTGTTTTGTCAGGTAATCGCCATTTAAGCGTCATCTAGTTGTTTTCCAATCGAATTATTCGATTGCACGCGTTTCTTAAAATCCTATATTTATAAATTAGTCTAGATTCTAGATCATCGATTGCCAAACTGTTCCGAGGTTCGTTTTTAATACGATTTTTACAGTGTTCTCTCTGAAAATATTATGTAAACAATTCGTATTTTATCTTTAAATAAAATAACTTTTTGTTTTACACCACTTTATTGAGTTTAAAACCAACTAGTTTCAACTTCGTATTTTCTTTGAAAACGACAGTATTAAGTATGCCTAGCTTAAGTTAATTGAAACACAAGCGATTGGTTTCGTTGACACAAATTAATATGAGTATGACACCTCGTATCCATTTTATTCCTCGCTTTGACTGTGTTATTTACATATTTATTTTATACTTACAGCTAGGTACTTAGCTGGTACCTGGTAAACCATTTTTTTTTCATTTAAGAAAGGAAATCGAATTAGTAAGGCCCGGTTGCGCCATCTGAAGTATATTTTACTCGAGTAAAATTAACCCGAATAACTTTTTTTACCATCAGCTGAGAGTAAACTCGATTTCGGGTTGCAGAAACGCCTTTTCTACCACTGTCAAACCAATAATAAGGCTAATAGGGTGCCAAGCGGAATAAACCTCAAATACCGCATATGACTATGGAATTTGATTTATTTCAGTTTTTTACCACTGGCAATACGTACTTTTGCGGTTCAAAACCAGTACAAACAAACCACTCTATTCTATGAAACAAACCAAACAAACGTCAAACCATCGCTAAAATGACGCAAAATCATTTTAATGTTTACAAATTTCCATGCCATTTTTTTACCAACGTTTTTACCTTTACCCACCGATATTGGAGAGTAAAAAAAAGTTACTCATGTATGTACTTCGGCGAGTAAAATATTTTTTACCATCGATGGCGCAACCCGTTTTAGTAAAAAAAGTTACTCGAGTAACTTTTTTTTATTTTTACTCTAGATGGCCGGGTTAGCCGTGCGTAAGAGTAACACCACCTATGTACGAGGCGCATTGTTTCGTTGTGTTGTAGTGATGGCTCCGCTCTGTACTACAATGTAGTACTGCATTATACTGAAGCGCACGCGTTAGTAAGTGAACTGCACACAAAAACTACACACACTTCAAACTACAAACTTTATACTTCAAATTTCATACTCAAACTACACACTTCAATCTTGTGAAATTTTTTATGTGATATTTATGTTAGTTGATGTAGCTAAAACGTCTTTTTGAAATCCCACCCTCCCGTCAGATTTTATATTTTGGGAAGTTTGTAGCTAAAACGACCTTCCCTTCCAGATTTTATTTTTTTGGGAAGTTGATGTAGATAAAACAGGACTCTTTAAAATTTTGTAATACTACAATTAGTTCACTTCATGCAGTTAATTGAAGTTGATGTAGTGTGTGATGTTTCGGTACCTGCTACAAATTTAGCGCACACTTTGTAGTCTTCAAACTGGTGAATGTGTGCGTGTTGTAGTCTTCATTTTAAAATGTAGTTTTTCCCTTCGCTAATGTGTTGGTGTTTATACCCGTAAACGACTTATACACATGTTAATTAGATTGTCTTTCTTAAATGAAATTTACCGTATGTACTTGACTCGGCAGACCGGCGAGTTGTGGACCAGATCATTTATAATTTTGAAAAGATACAAAAGGTCAGCAATGCCGCCCTACGTTCCTGACGGTGGTCATTATCTTTGACAAAGTATTTGTTCAGCGGTGATTAACCTCTTCCTGCACGTGGTGATGTATTATCTGGAACACGAGACGCGACCTTCCGCAACAGCGGGCCGCGTGTTGTACCGTATTCACCGAAAACATGTTTGCCGCTTGGGCACCAAAATTAACGCAATAAACAATAACATGTTATTTAAGGAGATTTGCAAAATTTTCTGATTTAAATTTTTGTTGCAACTTTGTAAGTGCACACCTTACGCCGGCCGCACACTGGGTGCTTTTTCGTACGAAATTGAGAAGTACGTATACGTACGAATACGCAAGTACATTCCTGACCTTCGAAGTAGTATTGTACATCGCACACTGTACACGATTTAGTAGTGCGTGTACGCACGTATAGATGCGATGTCCGACACGATCCGGATTTGTTCGGAAATTTTTGCGATTTCGTACGACGGATATTGAAAATTTTGTCGATTTGACACATGACCACAAATGTTTGCGGGACCAAAGTGATTCAACCACGTGACCATCTGCGCAGATCATGGCGGAAAATCTCTAAAGAACTAAAAAATACATGTAAGTTAAATAATTTGGTTTAATGAAGGTGAGGTATGTACTTCGAACAAAAAAACTTTTAAATATTTCTCTGATGTTATGAGCTCTCGTTGCACTTCGATTCTCCCCAGCATTTGTGGATCTATTAGATAGATAGTCATGAAATTTGTCATTATTTAAGTCTGCCGTAATAGAGTTTTCCAGAAGATTCAGATTATTCATTTGGCACAAATGTTATTGAAGAAATGCGAAAATTAACTAATCTGACCAACGCGAGACGCAATCAATGTGCGCGCTCAATACGTACGAAAATAATCGTACGAATACGTACGTAATAATTCGTATCCAAAGTGCGGCCGGCCTTACTTCTTACTTCAAATACACCGTGCGTTATCGGCGTGTTCATTTATGTACCTCATTTACAACATCCAGCCCGGCTGAGTGGCACTATCGATCACACCAGTGTACGGGCCATTATGATGCCGAACGGGTGACCCTCCGTTCGGATGTTTTATGCAGCACTCGCTGCATATTTGATGGCTCGCTGGTGACGTAGGAGTGATTTTTCCGTGACACAGTCAGACGTGAGAACCAGTTTACGAAGGATGTATTTGACACTTTTTCGTTAAGATTTTGGTCCAAGTGTGAAATGATTTAGGGCCGGTCTCATAAACGAAAGACCAAATATCCGTTAGTATATCGACAATTAACGAACGGATTTCCATTCGTTAGTAAATAGTCACTCGTCTTATAAATCTTTTTTGTAAGTATCGCAATATCGTACTACTCTTGTCTATGATTTTAGAGCTGTCAGGGGCGAATTATATCTCCTTTCTATGGAAACGAAACATAACTTCTATAAATATAACCTAAAATTTCTCGCTCGCACCGGATTTTTGGGATACTTCCCACAACACTACACTGGCAGTAGCCTTTGAAACCCCAACAAAGTCTTCAGCAGTTACTAATATTGCCAAGAGCATAGAATCTCAAGGCAACGAGCAATTGTGTGGTTGGTGATAATGTCAGATTCCTACGCGTGCGCCTTTTAAAATTTTGCCCAATATTTTCTAGAAGCTCTTAAACAGACCTTTTCGACAAACGAAAACGATAGATAAAATCTTCATCATGTAAAATATTAAAATAATCCACTCGTATATTGAACACTCTTTGTCGACGAACTTGAATACATTAATAGCTCGATATCGCCATCTGAAAACATTTTTCCTTGAAAATGTAGCAGCAGTCAGCACAGTATTTATGGTCATGTCAGACGAATAGCATGAATCGCTAATTGACAACGGATCTAACCTTAAAAAATAATACGTTAATCTGTCGTATTTCTGTCAATTGCAACTAACGGACGGTAAACTGGTGGTTCGACTGTCGGTATCGTTTAGAAAATGGATGTTGTGTATGAGTGAGTTTTTGAACGATGATAAGGTATCTGCAAGAATATCAGCATCAATGTTGTTGCTGCGCAATACATATTATATGTGCGACACAACCTTGTGATGGGAGAAAAGTAACCACATTTGTAATATGTGTATTGCATTCCATCCTTTCGATGGGGTTTCATACCCACTCGCCTGCCGAGTATACTATACAACGACGTTATAATTAGTAAGAAATGAAATAAGCATAAAGTTTCTACGAGAAATGGCAAGGCAATCTGTGAAGAGTCAAAATGGACGAAGCGACAATGTTATGCAGTAGCGGTCAAGACATGATTATTACGTTATATTGCTATCTCCAGAATAGTCCCGATAGTCAGGATTCTCCTTCTTTAAGCGTCCTGTGTGTTCTTTAAGCACCCGATCCCCAGGGAGAGTCCATCTCTATCGTGGGGGGCTCGCAGCAGCTCCTCGACACTTCTTATCCCGGTCCATTCTCGGATGTTTCTAAGCCAGTATCTATCATTTTGCGGTAAATCCAGTCAGGAACAAACGGCCCGAACAAGATCAAGAATTCGCCGCAATTAC
Organism: Agrypnia vestita; assembly: GCA_016648135.1. Classification (NCBI taxonomy): domain Eukaryota; kingdom Metazoa; phylum Arthropoda; class Insecta; order Trichoptera; family Phryganeidae; genus Agrypnia; species Agrypnia vestita. The sequence continues at coordinate 113,051 of JADDOH010003012.1, forward strand.
GTTATTTTCTTCGCAGGTGTACAAAGATAATAATCATTTCTCATAGATAAATAAACAGACAACATGAACATTTTTATTTATTTGTTTATGTCGTGATAATTTTAAGTCTTTTAAATGCATAAACGGTTTTAAACGTGCGGTCACAAGTCCAGCGAGCGAGTGGCTATGTTTCGCGCAGGGTCCTAAAGAGAAATTAGCAAATTTTAGTTTATATCGGTTAAAGAGTGTATTATTATATAGAACATACATTGTCTCGTCATATGAGGGGTATAAAAGCAAATGCAGCAATATCCAAAAAAAAAGGTATTATGTCATTGAGGTTTACCAATATAGAATGTACTGAATTCGAATTTCCATAGGAAATATAGGATATAAATTTATAGGAAACATAATTATTTTGGAAGGGATAGAGACATAAAATCTAGAATTCAGTATACTCTACATTAGTCATCCTCGGTCACTGTGCTCGAAATATTTTTGGAGGTTTTTTTTGCCGTTTTTTATAGTTTTGTATGCTGCTCTGCAACGCGTTGGCCAATTTTACATGTAAACATCGCAATTTTTTTTTTTTTTTACAGTTTTAATTTATTTTTAAAAAATATTTATTACATTAAACATATGCCAAACTGCACAGCAGTTTTACGGCATGGTTGCCTTCAATATTTGACAATAATTTTTATTTTATAATGAAGATAGTAGGTTATTATCGAGTGTTGCATATTTTTTTACAAGTGATACATGATATGTAATTATAAATTAATGTAAGATTAGGTTCATAGCTTTAATATATATTCTTTTAGCTTGTACTTTTTTGAAGCCAATGGAGTTTTTTTGTCTTGCATCATCTCAAAGAATTTTTTATCTAATTTATTAAAGATTCTTGGCACAATATATTCTCTTTTCCTTTCGCCATACACGTTGTTAGTGATTGGTATTCTCATTGTTCATCCTGTCGATCTGGTTGCATAGTTATGGTGCGTGTCAGTGTGTATATTAATATTATTTATCATTTCTTCTAGTATTATATTATATTTTACTTTTTGGTCAATTGGTAATATTTTGCATACTTTGAATAATTTATTATAATCATCCTTGTACATACATTTGGTTCTATTATCTACCATAAGTTTTAGGAATCTTAATTGTAACTGTTTGATTTTATCAATGTATGTTTTATAGGTAAGACCATAACTGCTCACGCCATAACTGATAACCGAGTCAACCATCGCGAAGTAAAGAGCGTACAGTGTGCCCCGAGAGCTACATAGTCTTAGCATGTGAAATGCACTTAGCATGGATCTCAGTTTTTTACAAATATTATCAATATGTTGTTTCCAATTAAAGTGTTTATCAACTATTAAACCTAAATAAGTATATTGTTCCACCTCTTGGATTTTTTCACAGTTGCAGTTTATCGGATTTGTATGGTTGGTATGTAGGCACTCGTAGCAATGTCCAATGAGATTAATTTGAAAATTTTTTGGTGTGGCTCGCGGGGACCGGATATGTAAATACTGAGTTTTTTTAACATTTAGTATGATTCCGTTGTCATGTGCCCATTTTATTATATTAGTCAAGTCACTTTGGATATTGTTTTCTATTGTTTTCGCACAATTGTCAGCATATAGGATGCATGTGTCGTCTGCAAACATAAATTTTTTACAGTATTTTATTACATTTGCCAGGCTATTTACATGCATAATATAGCACATAGGTCCCGTTATCGATCCTGTTGGCACTCCATATTTTATATCTTTTAGTGCACTTTGTTTATTTGATATCTTAACTGAAAACTTTCTTGATCTCAGGTATTCAGAGAACCATTTGTTAACTGGTCCTCTTAACCCGCTCTCTTTCATCGCCGTGAGTAGAGTGTCATGGTCCAGCGTGTCAAAAGCTTTTTTGAAATCAATGAACAGTGCAACGATATGTTTTTTGTCATTTAAATAACTGTTAATTTCATTGGTAAATTTTGCAAGGAGAGTCTTTGTACTTTTTTGTTTTTGAAATCCGTGTTGCATTGGATGGATAATTTTATTTTTGTCTAAGTAAGATGTGATTTTGTTAACTATAACTCTTTCAACAATTTTATTAATGCTTGATAGTAATGCTATCGGTCTGTAGTTTGCTGTATCTGAATGGTCACCATTTTTAAATATTGGTCTTATGATCGATATTTTCAGTTTATCCGGATACTTTTCTTCTTCCAAACATAAGTTGATCATTTTAGATAAAACAATAACGATAAAACAACGTTCCGAAGTGATGCACTTCAGAATTAAATTCGCTTTCATTCGGTTTTCACAGTTTCAGCCGCTACTCCGCGAGGGGTGGTTTTATTATCTATATAAAAATCGCAATTTGTAGAGATTTGATTTTTCGAACTTTTCTCGTTTTTACTTTTTTTCTATATATTTTTTTTTACAAAGTTACAACCCAAAACAGAATTATTTTACACCAAATCTGGAATCATTTTCAAACGATATTAATTTTTTCTCCAAGATGCCAAGGACGACGCTGGAAAGGCTAGATTCCTGAATAATCACACTTGGGTGACGTCGTAATGATAAAACAATATATGTAGGTGAAATTTAGTCGTTCCTAGAAGCATCCATCCTTTACATGGAAGTTTGAATAAGTTTGAATTACATCAAATGAAAACTTCTGAATACAGCTCTTTTACTTGCAATAAAGAATTTACAAAAAAAACTTTATTACTTCCTTTCTTTTAACTCGTGGCGTCTGCTTGCTTGTTTCCTTGACAAAAAAAAACTTTGGATCGATTTTTATCCCTTTTCCCGTGATCCAATCGAGCTGAAACTTTGCTAGTGGCGACGATCAAGAAAATCTATCAAATTTTCGTTAAATAATAATAATTATAGCATAATTTTGGATTTTTAGAAAATTTAATTGATTTTTTAAAATTGGAAACCATACAAATGTTTGATTACTACCAAACAGCGGCCTGACGAGTCACGGAATATTTAAAATTTGAATTACTCCATCGGTATATGTAATAGGTAGGTACTTCACTACGAATTTCGAAAATTTATGACAATTGGTTCACAGATGACAGCAAAATTCACAAATATATCAAAATCTTGATTAAATTGACTGACAAATGTTTTAAGAATTTAATCTTCAAAGCATGAAGTGTCTTATCACAGCTCAAAACAACTGACATTTTAGAAATACATATATTAAATTCCTGTAAGTTTAGTGATATGTTATATGTTTTAATTCGTCTTTAATTGTTGTTATATTTTACAAAGAAAGGGAGTATAATAAAAACTTGGTTTTTATGGGTTAGTTTTTTTATGGGTTAAATTATACAACTTTATTTAGTGTTTATTTTAAAAGCTCCATTTAGTGTTCTTTTAAAAAGTTTTCAATTTAGTTTATACGGCAAAAGAAGTTGGATACACTCTCCTTTACGTAAGTAAATCATATCTGTGTTCTAATCATTTGATGGAAAATTACACAATCTGTCTACATTAGTTTTTATTTTTATTTTGCCGTGAATTTTTTTAAAAGTGCACCGTTCCAGTCTATCATCGCCTAGGGCAGTGGTTCCCAAAGTTGACAGGACAGCGACCCACCAATTTTTTTTAAAAATTTTCTGGACCCACCTGGCTTAAATTTTCCCAATACGTATTGTAACCACGCGAAAGGCTGTTAAATTAAGAAAAAAGTTAAACGTCCAAATACAATCAAAAATTTTCATTACGCGAAATATTAATATGTGATATTTTAATGGGAAGGATACATTTGTTGGCTCTTTCTTGTCACAACGGCGTTAGCGTCGATTTCAATTTTAGTCACTTTTAATCGCAGTGAATTCGATACGTCCAATTTATTTTTGTATTTAGTCTTATTAGATAGCACGGCAGAAAATCTCACTTATTTATTAAATACACGGTACAACGTACCATTAAAAAAAACAATGTGTATAAAGATGTATAGATTGATATGTAATAATAAAAAAAGGAGATAGGGTATAATTCTATCAAAAACAATTAATAAAGTGATATATAAAGAAAAATAAAACATTAAGTAAATAACATAAAGTATAACAAAATTACATCAAAGGAAATAATAGTAATCAAATCAAATATGAAAGTCAACAATCAATAAAACTACAACAAATTAAAATAATTATGTCTGAAATTCAAGAAGCAAGAAAATTACAACAAAATGAAATAATTGTAAACAAATCAAATCTGAAACTCAAGAAGCAATAAAAATAACAGTAAAATAAAATGTAAAATTCAAAAATCTAAAAACAAGACATAGACATGACATCAATAATTATGTGGTAGTGTACGTGGTAGTGAAGGGGGGGAGGACGAGACGTGTCGCGCGGTGTTGTGACTGCGACCCGCCCGATATCCGCGCTGGCACTGGCACTGGCCCAGGGCGCCAGGTTCGCTCGGGCCGGCGCCGCTTGCGGGACTATTGTAGCTGCGGAGTGATGTGCCGGTCGGATGCGTCCAGCGGTGAAGGCCGCCGAGGAGTGCGGAAGTGGCCGTCCAGTCCGCAGATCTGCAGAAGAAAGGCCTCGCGGTCTCTGGACCAGAGTTTCTTCCGATAGCTCTGACGCTCTGTAGGCAAATATTGCCACTTTGCAATATCGGCTGTACCGATGAATGAACGTCTTCGTAACAAGTAATACCCGAATAGCCAATTGTAGAGCTTATAATTGCGTAACTGATCGTGAACAACGCAAGACGCAATCAATGTGCGCGCTCCATACGTACGAAAGTAGTCGTACGAATACGTACGTAATAATTCGTATCCAAAGTGCGGCTGGCCTAAACCGTAATTTGCGTTGCGTGCAGTTACAAATAGTTTGTTTTTAATATTCCTGATGATATTCGGTAAATCAATATGCAGGGTTATTTGTAAAACATTAATAACCTCGCAGGACTATACTCCTGCCTTGATTATGAGTCGAAAATGTTCAAGCTATCATGACCTAATATCAATAGTTTGGAGATATGTGACATCAAAGTTTTTCTCAATATTTCTGACTTATTTTTTTGTAAAACGTTGGACTATCATTACAGAAACTAATATCAATTACGAAAAATTCCTCTGTTTTAATACAAGTTAAATAAAATGATTAAAACCCTGAAAAAATTCCAATTGGAATGTTATCCAATTGGAATTCGAAGATTTTTATTTGACTTGTATTAAAGGGAATGAATTTTTCATACTCGATATAAGTTACTGTAATGATAGTCCAAGGTTTTACAAAAAGTAAGTCGGAAATATTGAAAAAAAAATGCAAACTTTGATGTCGCTTATCTCCTAAACTATTGATGGTCATAATAGCTTGAACATTTTCGACTCATAATCGAGGCAGGAGTATAGTCCTGCGAGGTTATTAATGTTTTACAAATAACCCTTTATATATATATATATATATATATATATATATATAGAAACCCCTGTTTTCTTACCCGCCAAGTTTTCTCCACAACCAGCCACAACCACCCACCGGTGGTTATGGTGGTGGATAGCCCTTGGTGTCACATCGAAAATATGCGAGTTTGGTGGGGGTGGCTGTGCGTGGGTGACGAAAGTGTGCTTTGTAGCACATTGTTTTGTTATGCTTCAGATTGTTTCAAAATAGGCGCGCCGACTGTGTCGGTGAGTCTGGAAAGTTCTGGAAGGAGAAGGTTCTAGAAAACTCCCGAAAGTTTCTAAACCGAGTGGCGGAATGTGTGCAGCGGTGTGTCTGGAAGGTTCCTGTACACTCGATAAATTTCTTGAAAGTTCGCGAAAGCTCTACGACGATCCAGTGTACTGAAAATTGACTCGCTCGATACTACTAGTATCTACTATTCGGCGAACACGAATATTCGTATTCGTTGCATCACCGTCTTTAATCTTTTACGCAGGTTTGGAGCCTCGCCCGTCCGAGGGCCGATCTCGCTCGGTCCGGTTTGCCCGGCCGGCCTCGCTGGGAGGCTCTCTCGTAACCTTTGGCCGACAAAAATACAGCGCCGACGCCGCTCGCGTCCGCTGGGAAGAATTACAGTAATCTTCTGGGGCGATAGAGAAAATACGAAAACACTGCGCAGAGTAAATGACGGGCGTGCGCTCTATTTAACGCGCAAGAGAATATATTGTGCCAAGAATCTTCAATAAATTAGATAAAAAAATTCTTCGATATGATGCGAGATAAAAAAACTCCATTGGCTTCAAAAAAGTACAAGGTAAAATAATATTAAAGCTATGTCCCTAATATTACATTACTTTATAATTATCATGTATCGCTTGTAAAAATCATGCAATACTCTATAATGACCTACTCTATAATCTTCATAAAAAAATTGTTACTTGTGAAAAATAAATTGTCAAACAATATTGAAGGCAGCCATGCCGTAAAACTGCTGTGCAGTTTGGCGTGTGCATGTTTGTAATATGTATCAAAAATAAATAAGTAATTTCATAAAAAAAATGTCGCGTAGGTGCTGTTGTAACTAGTTATGTCGACAATTTTTGTGTCGGTATAAGCGCATGCGATAAATCGGTATTTTATACGAGCCTTATGGATGTGTCGAGTTACCATCTCGACGTTTCCCTGGAGTCATATCACAGCGTCTTCAGGAGTGTGTCCTCTCGCCGCGGGGGTGGTTTTTTTTATTAAAATATCCTAAAAAAAACACTTGAATATGTGGAACATAGTAAAACACATTTAATATTATTTAATTTATTGATTTATTATTCGGAAAACCAACAATAATAAATACAAAAAGTGGTAAACATAAAAGCCAATTGCAGGTTTTAAATGGTACTAAATTACACAATAAAGAATATTTTGTTTTTATACATACTTGAATATTGAATATGTAACCCATTATTATCCGCTAAATGTAGATATATTACAAAGTTATTTGGAAAACATTAATAACCTCGCAGGACTATATTCCTGCCTTCATTATGAGTCGAAAATGTTCAAGAAGCTATGATCTAATATCAACAGTTATGGAGGTATGCGACATGCCGTCCCAGAGAGAACCGGTTAAATGATTTATACAGATTTTGACCAATTTAGTCTGTCCGCATTTTTGTCAATGTGCCCGCAATCCTTTCACTCTCTCCTGGTCTGTGGCCATCTAACACTTCTTCTCGTCGTTTCTCCACATCATGGAATGCTTACACTTTTCTATCTTTATTCATTCTTTTACACGTGTCTTTATTAATTTAATATTCCTTTATATTTCACTTGTAAATATATTTTCTCGAATCGATCCCGGAACACTCGATATGATAAGCCATGTGTCGTATCCACTGAACTACGCGGGCCGCCAATATGGTCGTACACATAAATAATTTGGTATTTTTTTTAAAGTTGATTAATGAGTATTTCAAAGTCACATGACAGAAATGACGATGCAATGAAAATGTCTCGACGCCAGGGCGCACCGTTCGTGAGTTTTTACTGCGTCAGACAAATGGATTTTCTATAATTAAGATAATAATATAAGTATTAAATACTCGTGCACATTGAAAGTGGCGGGCTGGTAAAATATTTATGATGATGATGATGATGGTAATGAAACCAACAATAGTGACATAATGTGAGGTGAATGTAAAATATAATAGGGGACTTGGAATGGACAGAGAAAACGTTAAGAGGTTGGAATTTGGGTTGAGATAATAGAAAACTAATAATAAGATATGTATTTTTTTTTTAAATATAGATGCGATATATAGATATAAATATCGAAAAAATAGAGATGCGAACACGGAATGCGCGTCACGTCAATATTCTTACTATTTTTAAACTAAGCTAAACGATTGTTCTCTGAAACTAAATTTTTAGTCTCCTGGAATTGGGCTCGAACCACCGACCATAGGAGCACTATGCCAAAAAGCTACTCAATGTATTTATATGAAATGATTGGCTAAAATCGATTTATTTGTGATATTATTTTGAGGTAATTGAATGAAATGCGGGGTTATTTGAAAAACGTTAATAACCTCACAGGAATATATTCCTGATTTAATTATGAGTCGAAAATGTTCAAGCAACCAAGACCTGATATTAATAGTTATGGAGATATCTAAGTTTGAATTTAAAAAAATATATTTCTGACTTCTTTTTTGTAAAACGTTGGACTATCATAACAGTGACTAATATCGAATATGAAAAATTAACGCATTTTATAAATAAATAAAATAAATAAATAAAGCCTTTATTCACTGACCATTTTAACAATTTTTTAACATAAGTAAATAGAAAATGATACACAGAAATAGTAAGATATACACACGTACATGCGCACACACACACATATATATATATATATAAATATACGTAGTAAATGTCATTTAAGCAGCCAGTTTGTTGGTCAGGTTGTCTCTCTGACATAGGCCTCCCCTAGTTTTTTCCACTCGTCTCTGTCGTGAGCTATTCTTCTCCATCCTTTTGGTAGGTCATCTTCCCATCTCTTAATTTGACGTCCTTTTTGTCTTTTTCCATTTCTGGGATACCATTCCGTTACGTCTTTCGTCCACTTTTCTCTGCTTGTTCTCATTACATGACCAGTCCAGTTCCATTTGAGTTTTTTTACTTTTTGTATAACATCGCTAACTTTTGTCTTTTTCCTCATTTTTGTATTCGTCCACCTGTCATAAAGCCTTGTGTTTAGCATACTCCGCTCCATGTTTCGTTGGCAAACTGCGAGTTTTTGGCTTGTATTAACGCATTTTAATACAAGTTCAAATAAAAAAATAAAAACCTTCCTATTGGAATTTCTGCAGGGTTTTTATAATTTTATTTAACTTGTATTAGAACGAATGAATTCTTCGTAACCGATATAAATTATTATAACGATAGTTCAAAGTTTTGTAAAAAGTAAATTATAAATATTGCGAAAAAAAATGAAAATGTTGATATTGCATAACTCCATAACTATTGATATTAGGTCATGGCTGCTTGAACACTTTCGATTCATAATCAAGGCAGGAATAAAGTCCTGCGAGGTTTTACATATAACCCTGTATAAAAGTTTTTTTACGAATCCCGAGAATTAGTACGTATAATCCGGATGTTTTTCTGATTAATATATCGGCTAAATTTTGGGTTACCAAAATTAGATTAAGACAAAATGCCGAAAGAATCTCTTCTCAGGCTCTACAGTCTTGGCATATTCGTTTCTGCCCGATCCACTTAAATACATATTTTGTTCGTCTATTCTTGAAGCAACAACTGGACCGCACCTGTTTACCTGCTTCACAGGTCTTTAACGATCGTCGTGTATGTGAGCGTTATTTACTATTATTAGCAGATCCCTGCAAAAAATATTCATATTATTTAACTATAAGTTTATTTTATTTTTTAAATTTCTTTACTTTGTACCAACGTGAAAATGTATTTCCATTTGCGATTATTTATGTTGATATATTCTTGGAATATTTACGTGTGTGTGTGGAATACAGATGTGAAAATGTGTTTCCATTTGTGATTATTTATGTTGATATATTCTTGGAATATTTACGTGTGTGTGTGGAATACAGATGTGAAAATGTGTTTCCATTTGTGATTATTTATGTTGATATATTCTTGGAATATTTACGTGTGTGTGTGGAATACAGATGTGAAAATGTGTTTCCATTTGTGATTATTTATGTTGATATATTCTTGGAATATTTACGTGTGTGTGTGGAATACAGATGTGAAAATGTGTTTCCATTTGTAATTATTTATGTTGATATATTCTTGGAATATTTACGTGTGTGTGTGGAATACAGATGTGAAAATGTGTTTCCATTTGTAATTATTTATGTTGATATATTCTTGGAATATTTACGTGTGTGTGTGGAATACAGATGTGAAAATGTGTTTCCATTTGTAATTATTTATGTTGATATATTCTTGGAATATTTACGTGTGTGTGTGGAATACAGATGTGAAAATGTGTTTCCATTTGTAATTATTTATGTTGATATATTCTTGGAATATTTATGTTTATTTTGCTATGTTAATTTATGTTTTAATTACTATATGTAAAAATGTAAAAATAAAAAGATGTAAAAATGTGTTATTTTTACAACTAAGTAACAAAAATATACAAACAATCAAATAAGTACCTACAGCCTTAAGGGGGAATACCTAAAAAAGGCAATTTTTGTGAATTCTTTTAAGGAAACCTATATGAATTATGGTATTGGTATAATATTTACATGAGAGTACCTACTTTTATGAATATGTTAAAAAAAATTATTAAAAAATATTCAACATTGGCGGAAAATTTTTGGGTTTCGTTGGCTGCCGAAAAAAAGGTCCTCTGCGGTGACCGCTTCCATTTCATCTGTAATCATCAGAATAAAAAAAAAACAAAAAGATCATCAAAATTGGCACCATAATTGAGTCTTTGGCGTAAGAGTTTCAGAAATCGATTTTTGACAAATGGCGGGCGTTTGAATTTAAAATAGCGTTTTTAGGAAAAAAATCGGGTTTATTATACCGATAAAAAAAACTAAGTCACTTAAAAATATCCTACGATAAAGACTAGATAATTATGTATAGAATGACGAAATAAACTTTTGTTTAATGTTTCCAAGTGTTCGGTTACATCCTTCACTAGGGCCCAAAAAATCTATTTTTTCGCTACAAAATGAACGACCAAAATCTAACAAGAACATCAAATGTTAAAGATCTAGGTCTTAGATTTGTAAGCAACCTAGGTGTTAGATCTAGGTGTTAGATTTGTAAGCAACCTAACATTTCTCGATCACAGAGACGGCGAAGTGGTAATGCTTTGAGAATGTTAGGATTTGTTCTGCGTACTGCCAGGGTTTTCGAGAATACCCGCGTATTGAGAATTCTTTACAACTCCTTGGTGCGGAGTAGACTCGAGAGTGGCTCGATGATCAGGGGACCACATGAGGGCAAGTACTCTCTTATGGTGGAGAAAGTCCAAAAGAAGTTTCTGAGATATCTCTACATGAGAGAGCACGGGCATTATCCTTGGCTTTACTCAACCTAGTTTCTCCAGGGTATGCTTGGCTACAATAGTCTAGAGACTAGAAGGAATGTGTATCTGATTCATCATATCATTTTTATCGATTGTTGCGCGGTATGATCGATAATCCTGAAATTATGCAGAGCATTGGTTTGTATGTTCCTGATAATTACATTAGACATCGTCAGCATAGATTGTTTCACATTCCAATATACAGGACCAACCTGCCGATGGTTATGCCTGTTGGAAGAGCCACAGCTATGCTGAACAAAATCGCTTTGGGTATTGATATAGTCCATGTGTCTGAGGGGGTTATCCGAAGCGGGATTCTCCTACACCTTTGACCAGATTTTATGTTATTTTTAATTTATTAAATATTTTTATTTTGATATATACTTCCTAATATGTACGCCTTAAACATTTTGTTTGTAATGTACATATTATCAAATAAAATGAATTGAATTGAAGCTTTAAGGAAATGCAAATATTTAAAAATCGATTTTTTCGAAATGTCTAGGTAGATATTCCCCCTTAATATAATGTAATTAAAAAACAAATGTAAATGTTGTAGTCTACTCCTATAGATGCAGCACCGTAGCTCATCAGCAGTAAATCGCCTCCAGCCTTCCGACCTGATGAGCTTAGTAAATGAAGCAATTTGGTTTAATGCTAGACTCAGAAACGCGTCTTTATTCAATTATCCGGACTTGTTTGCCCAGCCCTGGCTAATGAAGGCGAGGACAAAGAGATCGTACAGGGTGCTGTCGTGGCCACTCGGCACAACTTTGGTTAGCGCGCTCGGATCGGAGTGCGAGAGGGGAATTGCGTAAAGAAACGTCGAAAAACCGCAAATATCCAAAATTTTATTAATTTTTTATCGAGAGAGAAATTGAGTCTTTTGTGCGCCTGCTAAAATTATACAGGGTGTCTCATTCAGTGATGCAACGAATACTACTTTCACGAATACGAATATCAAGAATACTTTTCGGCGAATACGAATAATTCAAGAAAGCAAAAGCCACGTTAGTGCTACAGAGGGAGGGAGGAGTTCAAAACGAAACCACGCTATTTATGGATGCTCCCTGATACTGTCCTCAGAGTATTATATTATATTTTTATAATCCTTTAAATGCTGTGATATTATTATTTAAGATTAAGGTGATGTAAAAAACTAACTCATACAAACTAAGTTTTTATTATATGCATTTCCAATTTGATTTTCTATCGACATATAGCCGACTGATCGGACCCATGGCTCGAGTCAGACTAGTTGAAACAGGTTTCGTGCCTTCCCCACGCGTCGGGCTCCTTTCTCATTTGTATGTAAATTTCGAAAAATCCAAAATTGTACTACAATAACTAAAAATTTTAAACGAAAATTTGTTAGATCATTTTTATCGTCGCCCCGAGTCGGCCTGCAAAGTTTCAGCTCGATTGGATCGCGGGAGAAAGGGGTTAGGAAAGCCGACAAGCGGACGCTACGAGTTAAAAGAAAGAGAGTAAAAATAAATTTTTACATCACAAACAAAAGATTCACTGTCTATCGGGCGGAGAGATTGTGTAATAACATTTTTAATTTACCTTTTGATCGCAATTTTACATTTTGATCAAATTTTGGCCAAGAAAAACAAAATATTGTTTTTTTCTAGCGAAAATCTTTTGGAATAATCTTAGGCGATCGCGTAACCAAAACATAATATTATTTGTGGTGTTTATCTGAAGACGGTTCAGCTATTTCGGGAAATGCTTCCGTGGATAGCTGACATGACGGAATACGCGGCATATTAATAGTAAAGCGTATAACATTAGTATTAATTCAGAGTCGAGATATAAACTGGGAGCTTTCCATGGCGTCCATCGAGTGCATTGACCCCGGAAAGTGGGATTTGGTTGGCACCGAGCTTCCACCTCATCTTCCCAGCATCCATCGCCGGTCCACTGTTTCATCGACGTTTAAGATCTACAAGATACGTGGCTTAGATCTTTAAGATCTAAGCCACGTTGTTTCAGATCTACCGAATTGAATTTAATGGTCATCTCAAGGTGTTCCCTTTGAGAAATGGTAAATAAATATTGATTGTGTTATTTGTATGTATCTACTGTTTTATTTGATTAATTACACCTACATGTTTCGGAAAAACCTCTCCATTGTCAGGGTGTTGTATAACTGTCAAAATATCATGACTGTCGGGTTTTCATTCAATGATACACCGTCTTGTCAGTGTGTACCTCTGACTCACTCTAATTTTCGAATTCAATTAAATACAATAAAACAAATCGCATTTAATAATGGATACAATACAGAATTAATTGATAAACTTTAAAAAATAAATTAAAGAAAAATATAAATAGTAATAACGATTATTGGCGAAGAATTTTATATATTAATACATTTTCCTATCAAATTTCAAAATATCTACCAAAAAATATTAGACCTGCATTTTATACAAATAATAATATAGGGAAACTCCTCATAAATTCAAAAGATAAAAGATAATATATTTAACAATTCAAGTGTTTATAAACCGTCGTGTAAAGATTGTACAGCATTTTATATTGGAAAAACCGGTCTAAAATTCAATGTAAGTGTTAAAGAGGATTTAAGATGTCTGAATAATCATCGTTTTTCTGAATTTGCAAATCATATATTAGAAAATGATCACGGTTTTGATAAAAATTTAGGACTTTCTATTTTACGCATCAATAATTGAAAAAGAAAATTGTTTTTTAATTAAGATTTTTTTTATTGTTGGAATTTTATTTTTACATCTTGCAAAATTGTATTCACAGTTTAAACCCAAGTATTTCATTGCAGTATATGTACATTTTCTTACTTACTTAATTGTCCTTAATTTATAATATAATATTTTATTTATTTTTATTTATTTATTTATTTATCATAACATTACATTAAATTACATTACAAATATACAATAATAATTTATGATACAATCAATCATTTAAATAAATAAATATAAATAAATACGATATAATATGTGACTACCCAACAAGGCTTAGGGCAAGTTATATATTTCATTTTAAAGCACAATATTCGAATATAGAACTACAATATTAAAACATTTATGCTGTTAAGTATCCGCTTCACAATTCACTGTAGTATTTCTTTAGTGTTTTTTCTCTATATCTTTTTGTCCCGATAATTTTTTTATTCTATCCGGTAGTTTGTTGAATAATTTTGGTATTACGCACTGTTTGGTCCTGTCTCCGTAATATTTTTATTTTATTTTTTTATTTATAGCTAGTTCGTCATTTGTCATGTCGTATATTCATGTCGTACTAGTGTTTTAAAACTGTCGTTCTCGTGTTCTTCCAGTGTCGGTTTATAATAAATTTGTTTTTGAATCGGTAAGATTTTTACACATTTTGAATAGTTTTTCCTGTTGGTCCTTACACGCTTCTTTTCGTTTTTTATTTGCTATAGTTTTAATTATTCTTAGTTGTAGTTGTAGTTGTTTTACTTTGTCTAAATATGATTGGAACGTCAATCCGTAGCTGTTTAAGCCGTAGTTTACAATTGAGTCTACCAAACTATAATATAAGCGATAGCGTGTGTGTCAATATTTGAGATGAAAGAATTTACCGAGTAGGGTTAATTTCTTACAAGTGTCTTCTATGTGATGTGTTCAGTTGAAGTTATTGTACATTGTTAGTCGCAAATATACATATTTGTCTACCTTTTCTAGGTGTTCGCAGCTGCGATCTTTGTAATTATTATGTAAACAATCAGACGAATGCCCTATTAAAGTCCGATCTTTGTCCTTGTCTTTTGTATAAGCGGAATGTATTAACATATATTTCGTTTTTTCTTTTGTATTAATGGTTATTCCATTATCATGTGACCATTTTAGTATCTAGTCGAAGTCTTGCGTAGGTTTTTTAATTTTTTTTTTGTCGGCTATAAAATGCATGTATCGTCTGCAAACATCTTTTTCGAGCAACTTTTAATAATGTTGGGAAGACATTTTTATGCGCGATATAACATATAGGTCCCAAACTCGATCCAGTCACAACTCCTGTTTAAATCTTGCATAATTAACTATTCGTATTGTTAATTTTTACTGTTAGTGTTCTATTTGTCAAGATAAATTATAGAAGTCTCAAAGAGACCAGGCTATGAATGTGAGAAACGTGCATGGAAGTCTTTTTATACAATGGCCCAGGGCTTACAACCTCCATCATCAGAACATTCATACGTTATCAAATTTTGAAAGTTATACACAGGGCGTCCCGTATCTCGACGTCAAGCCGTAATCGGGTGTTAGGCCAAGTCAAATTGTTATCAGAAAATATTAAAAAAAATGTTAAAAGTCATGTGCTTTAAAAATTATAAGCATTTAAAAAAAAATCTAAACCCTGTGACGGTCTTTTCACTCCTGTTGCTACAAAAATTTATTTTTCTTCATTTTTTTTTATTATTATGTAATCCTGAATAATGCTTCTGTAAACTTTTGTCCAAAATTCAAGGCCAACTGCTCCAGCTTGGAAGAAAATGTCTCTTTTTGACCAAACCAAGTATTCAAAATCAACGCTTTGCCCAGTTTTAACTGTTTTTTAAAAATATTTTTCTAATAACTATTATGACTTTAGCCTATCACCCGATTTCGGCTTGACGTCGAGATACGGGACACCCTGTATATCTTAAAATCTGACAATCTTTCGTTTATTCGAATGGACTGTGCTATAGAGATCTGTATTATTTTATAATGAACTATTTATTATACATAGATTTTCGCAGCTGGTAATGATTCCTCTACATTTTAAAGTGGAATAATAGGCAATATACTTTTTAATGTATTCATTAGATTCTTACAAATTATTTTAACATATACCTATATATAATACTATGAAAAAAGGTTCACCATTTAAATGTTATTTACCTTGCCGCTAATTCAAAGGTAAACATGAAATTGAGAAGCATTTTGACAAAAAAAACTTTCTAATCTTTTCTCCGTGTAATACGGGTCGAAATTCTGCTTCAAGAAAAGCCGATTGGATGGTTTTCCGATAAAGAATTTTCCCGTGTGACGGGCTCTGCTGCTACTAAAGATAGGTACCTACCTACACCTTCCCGCAGTGACCTTTGTCAGACAAGAAGACTTGGTGGCCGCTGAATTTCATCACGTTTCCGGCACACGTGCCAACACTTTTCGCTTTGCCCAAAAATTACATAACCACTCGTAAAATGCACTTAAGCCACGTATTCATTAGGGGACAAATTGTCCTTCTACATCACGCGCGGCATAGAGTCTACGTGACGCTGCAACGTCGCGCACTGTTATCACATGGTATGTTAACAAGCTGAGATGCATGCTCTACAGTTACATATGCTATATATAGCGTTCCGTAATAATGTGTCTTGCTTGGCTACGGAAGACCCGATCATTTGTAATAAATTTTCAGTCAGTTTTTGTCCTTCGAATGAAATTGACAAATTATCTGTCAAACATTCGAAGATCGCATAGAATATACATCCTTCTTTTCCTTTGCAGTAAATACTTTCGCACCCACCACCTTTTCCTGCTCTTACGTTTCGATAAACTCGTTAGAATAAATAGATGCGCATCACTAATCATCATAACCCTTTTGGGCGACAGGTGATATGTGAGTCCCGGTGTGTAGACGTCAAATGACCGCGTCATTGTCCCCGAAACATGAGCGTAGATGTTGATGCGACATGCCGCGCGGAATTTGCGTGATTTGTCCCCTATTGAATATATGGCTTTACTTTATATCCAAAACCACAACCGGTTCCTCACCCCAAAAAGGGAAAGAACAAGTCATTTCTTTTTGCAGTTGCACTTGATTCGTTTTTAACTAGGCCAAGATAAAATTATAAATACTTACTTACATAGAGCGCCACACTCTTCTGCCTGACTTACAACTTTCGCCTCATTCATACATCTTCGCATGCAAGCTCGCCGGTTGTTGAGGCTTCTAACGGGACCATCTTCCAGTGTCTGGTTAATCTGGTCGTTCCACGTCTTCCGCGGTCGCCCTCTCTTTCTGGCGTCATCCACACTTGCATTATATGTCTTTCTTATTGCTTACCCAACGTAACTTGGCGTGCGGCGAATTTGGAACTAAAACCCGCCCCGCCCGCACCCGGCGGTAACCCCTCGCCCTGTCATTCAGTTCATTCTCGTCTTTGAGCGCGAGCTGTGTCATCTTGATTACCAATATACACTGAATTCTTATGTCCAAAACATCGTAAACAGTCCGGGATGGTGCAAGAACAATTGCCAATGAAGTATTAAAGTTTTGCGAAGCTGAAAAAGCGAATAATGGAACGATATTACCGTCTGACAGTTTGACAGATAGAACGGCCGCCATTACTGCATGGTTTCTTTAGTGCTGCCCGACCAAATTTCTGTATTTAATACGACACCGGTCACCGGACATTGTGTACATTATGTATTGTGTAATAAATTTACACCCTGACAACTTCTGTTACGCGACAGCGACGCCCTCCCTCGCACGCCAAGTTATAGTGGTACGTCTATACCATTCTTTCCTCATTCATTCGCTCAACATGCCCAAACCATCCGAGCGACCCTTTTTTAATTCTAGTAATTGATTTTTACACATACGTCTGAGGAATCTCATCTCCACTGCATTCAATCTACTGAAAAAAAAAATATAAAAAAATGTTTTCTTAATGGAGCTTCCATAAACCGCGTGGTCTGATCAGGCGGGGGGGGGGTAGGTACAATGCTGCGCTGGGCTACGTGAGGGCTGGGGAGGGTCAGAGTCGAGCTACTTAATTATTTATTTATTTTGCACAATTAAAACGGTACAGAATATGCGATCGATGATTCTGCTCAGATCGCATATTCTGTGTGTATTAAAATAGCTTTGGTAACAGAAACAGCTCAAACATCTTCTGGAATTAATATGAAAAAACTAACCCATAAAAATCAAGTTTTTATTATACTCCCTTTCTCATTTGCTAGTGGAAACTGGTTTGGCGCTTGACCTACGCGTTGGGGTCCGGTCGGGCGACGAGGGAGTAATAAAAAATTTCCAAAAATCCAAAATTATACTATAATCAGGTTTAGTGTCTACCAGAAGCTTCGGAATCTCCACACAACTTACTGATTTGTATGAAAAAACCATTAAAACTTTGAAAAATCCAAAATTATATTATAATTATTAATTTTTTTTAACGAAAATTTGATAGATCTTCTTGATCGTAGCCACGAGTCTACTTGCCAAGTTTCAGCTCGATTGGATCACGGGAAAAGAGTTAAAAATCGCTTCTAAGTTTTTTCGTCAAGCTAAGGCGGGCGGTCTGTCCAGCCGTACTTGTCTGACAAAAAAATACGTTTATGTAAAAATTTCCACTAATCCCAGATAAGGTGTTACGTCGATTTTATTTCAAATTTCAGATAAGTAAATGGATTCTCTCTTATCTATATAATGGCGAGCGTACACGAACAAGACTTACCTCGAAAAAAGGACTGCAGAGTTGAGCGCGGAGCGAGCTATCATTCGTTGCTTATTGTATTTTATACCGACCTGGGGTCGAAGTATCGTGTAACCGTTTTTACAGTTTATATATTTTCGACTTAAAATTGAAGCAGGTGTCTGTCCATTAGCGAAGGGAAAACTACATTTCAAAATGAAGACTACAACACACACACGTTCACCAGTTTGAAGACTACAAAGTGTACACTACAATTGTAGTAAAAACTACATGAAGTGAAGTAATGAAGTAATTGTAATATTAATGAAGTGAAGTGATGAAATGAAGAAATGAAGTAATTGTACTACAAATAAAAATTTGGCGAGCTAAAAAAAAAAAGATCGCCTTACAGTTTCCAGAGATTTCTTCGTTTAGCTACATCAACTTCCCTAAAAATTTCTTCGTTCGGTCCCAAAATTTTTCAAATCATGGGCGGGGGGATTGTTAGTTTCCAGAGATTTCTTCGTTTAAAATTTCACGTAAAAAAGTACTATTTAAAGTATGTTTCTCATACTTTCGATAACTTTGAAGTGTGTGTACTTTGTAGTGTTCGCTTTGAAATGAAGTGTAATATTTGAAGTATATACTTTCAATAACTTTAAAGTGTTTGTAGTTTGTAGTGTGCACTACACTTCAAAACGTGTGAAGTGTGCACTTCAATGTAATGTAGTACTACATTGTAGTAGGGAGTACAGAGCAGACCCATCACTACTGTCCATACAATATTATGACCAAGTCCTTAACCAATTGGAGTGTGCCGCACATGGTGGAAATCCTTGATATTTAACGATCATTCTCAGGAATAAAAATTATTTTTTATGTCGTAAGAGTGGAAGTTCATTAACTAGTGTAGGCACGTACGAATAAAATCAGTCTAAAGCCCGGTCGCCGAAAAGAGAGAATTTCGTACATTGACCCTGCGCTACGTATCCTTGTCGCTCGCGCACAAATAAGTTGTTGTCACGCTCGCACAGGCACAGCGAGCGAGCGTAACAGCAACATATTTGTGCGCGAACGACAAGGATACGTAGCGCAGGGTCAATGTACGAAATTCTCTCTTTTCGGCGACCGGGCCTTAGTGGTGTATAAATCATCTTTACAGTTATCTGAGTTATTTTGCTGCGACGTTTCGGTTCCCGAACACTTCACCTCATCCGACCTAAGAATGCATATCTTGAAATAATTTTCTGTATTTGACATTTATGTATAGTATGTTTGAGATAGATAGACACTTATATTCTTTTTATACAGAGTGTAACAGAGCTAGTCCACAGTACTTTACACGTGGATTTCTACCGTGATTATGAGTCGAAAATGTTCAAATGACCATTAATTAAACAACAATAGTTATGAAGTTTAGCAATATTAAAGTTTTTTTTCCAATATTTCTGACCGATTTTTTACAAAACGTTGATGTATCATTACATTAATGCGATGTTTTGTTATGGTTTTTATTATTAATGTGATGTTTGTGTCCTCTCTGACTCTGAGATAAAACTATTACATATCTGCTTTTAGTTTATCAATAACAATTTGAGGAAGATTGTGAGCTGGAACCATTACTTTTAATCGTTTATTTCAAGCGGTTTATAAGTTATCTTAAGTGTGCTTGGATTCCTTTATCATTTCATTTGTGTGCACTGAAATAACATTAGAGTTATTGCCTTGCTTACCTCATGCATCATATTCAACCGAATCTTAATTTTTTCTACTTCCTTCCAAAACTTACCAAAATACTGTATTGCCTTTAGCGGGCAGATTTTAATTTAATTTAAGTTCTTTGTCGTTGCAAATGGGGAGGGACTTAAAAGTCTTTCTGCTTCGGTATATCGCAATGAACGCGCTATTTTGTTAATTACTCCCTTTATATTAACTCGTGGCGTCTGCTTGCTTGACGGCTTTCCGTCAAAAAAACTTTGGATCGATTTTTGACCCCTTTCCCGTGATCCAATCGAGCTGAAACTTTGCAAGCAGACTCGTGGCGACGATCAAGAAGATTTGTCAAATTATCGTTAAATTTTTTTAATAATTATAGTATAATTTCGGATTTTTCGAAATTTTATTGGTTTTTTCAAATTGGAATCATTAGAAATGTTTGATTAGCAACGGCGGCCCGATAACGTCGCGGAATGTTTTCTTAATTTGAATTACTCCGTCGGTATATGTAATAGGCACTTCACCACGAATGTCGAAAATCTAAATTGACTGACAAATGTTTTTAGAATTTAATCTTCAAAGCATGAAGTGTCTTATCAAAGCTCGAAACACCTGACATTAGAAATATATTAAATTACTGTAAGTTTAGTGTTATGTTGTATGTTTTAATTCGTCTTTAATTGTTGTTATACTTTACAAAGAACGGGAGTATAATAAAAACTTGGTTTTTATGGGTTACTTTTTTTTACTCCTGTCTTCGACAAAACAAACTTTTCACGAGTATCGTGACGTCACTGCGAAATTTCCCCGGTAATATTTATCACATGAATGGAAAGTGGGAACGAAAAAACTATAATTACATCAAGTTAACAGAAGCGGTGACGAGTCCCCGAGTGGAAGTAAAACCGGTTGCTAAAATGGCGAAGTTCTCGCCGAACCGTTAAACAATTAAAATTAAATCACGGAGACGAGAATTTTTTGCGTTTTAATTCGTTTCGCGTCTATTTTGGTGGCGTCCATTCATTCTACTGGGTGCATACGCTACACCACGTGCCGTACTTTTTAACCTTCCCTACGCGAAGTTCGAAAAAATTACACGCTCTGAAGTGGGGTACCGGCATTATAATAATAAAATATTAATCTTTATAATTAATTCATGTAATCCGTTTAATTTTATGTTTATATTGAGTGATTTGCTGAGTTCTTTATTTTAATCGTACAAAATTCGTTGATAAAGCCGGAGATGAAAAGGATATCCGGAAACTGTCCTTTATCCGGCCTAGTTTTACCATCCTACCGAGTGCCGGATAGTAGCTCAATATTCTTTTATTGATAAAGGAATATATAAAGGATCATTGGAGTAATAGTTGAACAAAAAGCATTGACGTTTTGATTAGCGGAAAACCTATGCTTTTTTCTTAAAGGTACAGATAAACATACTTATTACTGGCATGCTCATAAATAAGCATGCTCAAAGCTAACAATCAAAACGTGCTTATTAGTGGCATGCTCTTGTCAATAGAATAGAGAGGAACTCTAGTTCAAAATTGAAACTTTGCAAACTGAAATAGAAAATTCAAGTGAACCAATAAATCAAAACAGTTCCTGGGTTTAATCAAACACACATGCTAATTACTGGCATGCTCTTGTCATAGAATAGAGACGCTCTTGTTGAAAATGGAAACTGAAATAGAAAATTCAAGTGAATCAAAATATTTTTGATTTTAGTTTTTATAATTTTTATTGTAAGATTTGAATCATTCATAAAAATTATTTCTTGCTATATTATTTTCACATAGCAGTGACCGAGTATTCCACAGACATTCGTGATTCCTATAAATAAGTCGCGAAAAGTGATGTTTTATCATCTCCCCAACGCACCATATATCTGTCGCGGACTGAGGAGATCTCATTGATAAACGATACTAGCCGCGAATGACATAATCATGCTCATAAGAAGCAAGCCTGTTCACACATGCTCAAAAGATACCCCTTCTCGTGGTGAATGACATTAGCATGCTCATTACTAGCAATGTATGTACACACATGACACTAATAAGCAAGGGCTAAAGAAGGTCAATCCTTAACTGTTACTCCTACTTTTGATCAGACAACCGGCCCTTATTGCATGCCCAATGTAACTTGGCGTGCGGCGAATTTGGAACTAAAACCCGCCCCGCCCGCACCTAGCGGTAACCCCTCGCCCTGTCATTCAGTTCATTCTCGTCTTTGAGCGCGAGCTGTGTCATCTTGATTACCAATATACACTGAATCATTATGTCCAAAACATCCTAAACAGTCCGGTATGGTGCAAGAACGATTGCCAATGAAGTATTAAAGTTTTGCGAAGCTGAAAAAGCGAATAATGGACCGATATTACCGTCTGACAGTTTGACAGATAGAACGGCTGCCATTACTGCTAAGTTTATTTAGTGCTGCCCGACCAAATTTCTGTGAAAGGCTACGACACCGGTCATCGGACATTCTGTACATCATGCGTAATAAATTTACGCCTTGGCAACTTCCGTTACGCGACAGGGACGCCCTCCCTCGCATTCCAATTTATAGTGTTCGCATTTTACAAGTGTTTTATGGTCATCATTACAGTAGTTACTCAGTATAAGCTAATTAATCAAATTCATCCGTGTCGCTCAAACAAAGTTCATCACAGTTGCCGACATGAATTGTTGGCCAAAACATGAGGGTTTCGTTCTTACCGTGCAGTTGGATTGTTATTGTTGTTAGTGTGTGTGTGTGGGAGAGGGGGAAGGGAAGGGGAGGGGAGGGTTGCGTGTCACGCATCAGCTGTGAGCACGTGCCGCCGGGTCGCTGACCGGGGACAAAGGGCTGCGGCGGCTCCCGCCCGTTCATTATACATGCACCCTGTGGCCTGTAGCTAGCTGCCTGCCGATTGATTGCCATTATGGACGATACTCTCTGACAGTACTGAACACGTATTACGGGACAGCCACAGCCATTTTCTTTATAAGTTTTATTGCCCGATCTAGCCTCATTACTCGGCTTCGAGATTTGTTTTGTATATTGATTTTATACTCCATCACCACAGACCACCAAAACATACAGGGTTATTTGGAAAACATGAATCATCTCGCAGGACTATGTTCCGACTATGTTTAACCGTGACCTAGTATCAATATCAACATGGAGATATGCGACATTCTAAATTTGATAATTTTTTTCTCAATATTATACAAAAATATGACTTAACATTTTTTGAGTGAAAAATAATTAATAATTAACACGTCATTTTTTGCTTTATTTGATCTTAAGCTCCTTGACTTATTGTCGGAGTTACCAGAAATTATCCCATTCCATTTAAAAACTTTCTATTTTGATTAATCGATAATATACTTGTCATGGGTAGTTTATAAAGTAATGTATGTTACTTTGCTTGAGATGTCTGGGGCGAGAGCGAATCATCACTACCGGATCCGTTTTATGCCGCGGTCAATATTACGCGAATTACATCGCATATCTTGCTCTAGCGCATGTAGCTGAGCCGATAGGTGCTGCGTCTGAGAACTACATACGTGTGAAGAGTAGTGATGCAACGAATACGAATATTTGTATTCGCCGAATATCATCACGAATATTAAAAACAAACTATTTATAACTGAACGCACCGCAAATTACGGTTTGGCTGTGCACCGTGTATCCGAACACACCTACGCACTCTCTTATCGGGGATTCCCCTGACATTGAATGAATGGATTTGTTGAGTTCTCAAGTTGTCAATTGTCACTCGTTTCACAGCATAACATGAGTTCTTTCATCTGGTTTCGTTGGGTTATTAATAGGGTTATGTGCTCATTTCATTTTTTGTTTTGCAATACGTACTGTTCGTTCCATTTTCTTTCCGTTGTGTGTAACAGTGTTGACTCTTATAAAATAATTTCAAATTAAATCTAATAACATGACCCGTAAGCGTGAAAAAAGTTATATTCATTTTTGATCGCTGGGAATGTACAAACGGATAAAAGAAATGTTGTGCTTTTTGAATAAAAATTTGCCGGCGGTAAAAAAAGAACAGTGGTGTATTGTTTATTACCTTGTTGAATTATTCGTATTCGCCAAATTGTAGTAGGCTTGATATTCGTATTCGTGAAAGTAGTATTCGTTGCGTCACTAGTGAAAAGTTCTTTCTTTTTATTTTGCGCGCATAAATCGCTCAGGGTTAGACCACAGTATAGTAAAGTATACAGTACGTTGTCTCGGCAGTGTCCTTGAAATAAATACCTATGGTCGCTTGGTACTTAAACTTGGTTAAACACGCACCAGGGCTGCTCATTGACTGACTCTTAAGGGTTTAGGGTGCCATAATTGACGTAAATGTATGCGCGGGAGCGTCTCACACTGCTTGCGTCCTTACGTTACTGCAGCCCTGCGGCGACCGCGCAGACCGAAGTATACCGAGATTTCGAAGGGCGTCGTTTCGGCTGTTTGTATGAAGACGTAATACTGTATGTTTACTATACTGTGCTTAGATTGTAAGGTCGATTCGGAGTCGGACGCAGTAGACTTCACTGCTCTGATAAGTAGCTACTGTTCGAACATTGCGATATTCGTTAAACTTATTAATATCGAAATGTGTTAAATGCTAGTTATCTAGAATCATACAAAATGCGGGGGTCTTCGTACAGCCGTGCATCGGTGTAAGAAGATTTCTCAGACTTGATAGCGCTGCTGGAATATTAAATAAGCTGCGATGTTGAACAAGCATACGGTATCCATAAGTGTGTTATGGAAACCGCGGACGATTGTTCAACTCTTTCCGACCCAGCAACTATAAAACTCAGGCCGCAAAAAACTCGGTTACCAGTAGAATCATATAAACTTATTATTGCAATACGAGAATTCCCTCGGCATAGACTAATTCCAATATTACAATATATATTCTTTCGCAAAAACTTAAAATAATGATTTTATTGGCTTTAGACCGACGTACAAACGCACATACACGCACGTAACCTGTAAGTAAGTAGTTTTATAGATATGATTGGAAGCGATCAATATATATGGAACAGATATTATTCAAACGCTTTAATCGTTTTCTTTGTAAAACATCTTCATGCATTGTAAGTAGAGATGCACCGAAATTCGTTTAAATCTGCCGAACTTCGGTAGCTTTTTAATTAACTAGCTTTTGCCAGCAGCTTCGTTCGCGTAGATTTAGATTTCACCCCACAGAAAACTTTTACTGGGATAAAAAATATTCTTTGCGCTTTTCCAGACAACAATCTATCTCTGTGCCAAGTTTCATCCAGATCCGTTCAGTCGTTTTGGCGTGATTGAGTAGCAAACATCCATCCATTCATCTAAACTTTCACATTTATAAATATTAAATAAGTAGGATTTAAATAAGAAATAGAAAAGCGTAAAGAAATTAAATAGGTAACGAATGGATCATCTTTTTATTCTCTAGAAATCAAGTACAGTAGCCGGCAAACATCTTGAAATTCTGCGGCGTAGTGGGGGGACGTTTGCGCATCTACCTTTCTACCGACGAGACCCAAATTTCGTCTTCTGCGCATTCCCCCACTTAGCCAAAGAATTTCATGAAGTTTGCCGGCAACTGTATCAACAATATGTTTTAATTAAATAAAATAATCAATTTTAATATATAACGTAACAGCTATCCAGAACTACGTTGTGCCGCTTACTTAATTAAAGAACACAGAGTAAACAAACAATTACACGTGTTTTCGTGATGGCGATCTGACCTGTTCGTTGGGTAAAAGCGCGCGAAATTTAACCGAATTTCGGCCGAACTGGCTTCGGCACATCATTATAATCATTACAATATAATTTTTTTGTGTTGCAAGCAAAGTTGTCTAAAGTGAGGGAAGGTGTCCAGAAAACGTTATGACAATATACAATATACGATACAATAATAGGTCAACATTTAAAACCTCTTAAATATCTCAGAGAGGGTAATGAAAGTTACCGGGACCCGAGGGCGCGGCCAATGCTGGGTCAAATTGTCGACATCGGTCCAATTTTATTTTTATTCGGTGTTTACTATTCTTCGATGACCCATCAACACAGAAACGCTTCAGCTCCTCTTCTAGTAAATTAATAAATAGGTTGCACTTTATTTTTCTCGGTCGTTGAGTAGACTTATTGATTGAGCGTCAGAAGTAGCGAGTCTGTTCATCCACCCGTAATACTACTTACCTACATTGCATAATACCTCCCTCGCTATTAGCGCCGGCGAGGGCATGGGAAACGTAATATTTTCATACTTATTACAACCATTTTTATGCTGTAGAAAATAGTGTGCAACTGATTGAACAGATTTCACATTACGATCACCGAAGGTTCGAGAGATGATAATCATTACCATCCTAAGGGGGCGGGAGTCCTTAAACCACGTTGCACGGTAGTTGGAATGCTGCGCTGGGCTACGTGAGGAGTGGGGAGGGGGTCAGAGCTTTGGTAAGCGAAAACAGCACAAACTGTTTACCGGAATTTATAGGAAAGAAATTATGTTCTGCTCGGGGGGGTCAAAGCAAAAGCCACATTAGGGCTACATGGGGGGAAGGATCACGGTACACGGCCGTATGATGAAATAAGCATTATTGCTATTTCTGTATCTTGACAGTTATTGTATAACATTGTAATGCCGTCAGTTTTGTCGTTTTAAGTTTGAAAGGTTTGAAATTAGTGAATCATTCGTAATTGTGAATAACTTAATGTTTGTTTACGTTTTAGGGTTTTTCGATTCATTGCAGTTTTCGTTAAGGTACAGATACATTTGCTTATTTTGAGCATGCTCATTAGCATGCTTAAAACTAGCATGCCATATCAACTGTACACACTTGCTCATTATTAGCATGCTTATTTTAAGCATGCTCAAAGCTAACAATCAAACACACATGCTTACTAGTGGCATGCTCTTGTCATAGAATAGAGAGGAACTCTAGTTCAAAATTGAAACTTTGCAAGCTGAAATAGAAAATTCAAGTGAACCAATAAATACAAATAGTTCCCGAGTTTCCATCCGCACATTTTTGATTTTAATTTTTATAATTTGTTTTTGTAAAATTTGAATCATTCATGTCTTTTAATAAAGTTTCATAAACATTATTTCTTGCTATATTATTTTTACACAGCGGTGACGAGTATTCCACAAACATTCGTGATTCCTAAAGTCACGAAAAGCAATGTTTCGTCATCTCCCCAACGCGCCATATTTGTTTCATCTGTCGCGGACTGAGAAGATCGCATCGATAATCGATACTAGCCGCGAATGACATTAGCATGCTCATAAGCAAGCCTGTTCACACATGCTCAAAAGATACCCGTTCTCGTGGTGAATGAGCATCTCATTACTAGCAATGTGCGTACACACATGCCACTAATAAGCAAGGGCTAATGAAGGTCAATACTGCGCATGCTCACGTTCCACTAATAAGCATGTGTATCAGTACCTTTAGATACAGTAGCCGGCAAACATCTTGAAATTCTGCGGCGTAGTGGGGGGACGTTTGCGCGTCTACCTTTCTACCAACGAGACCCAAATTTCATCTTCTGCGCATTCCCCCACTTAGCCAAAGAATTTCATGAAGTTTGCCGGCAACTGTACTCGCTAGTGTAGCGACTGCACATACTAGTAGTAAAAACATTGTGGTGGACACCTATTTATGCTGCCCGCTCTGTGTAATACAATACATTGCGTCTGATGTATTCTGTAACGATATCTCCCGCAGACCGGACACGGCCTGCAAGATGAGTTTGTAATGCACGTGTCGTGTGCGTCAACATTGTTGCGTCCGCGGAACGTAAAATGTCGGTAAAAATGTTGTGACGATGCGCGATGCACATCCCTGCTCTCGGGCGCGCCCAGAGACGCCGGGCTATTCCGGTGCGCCTCCGTGTTTACATTGAAAAATAAAAAGCGCGCCGTCGAGTCGGTCGAGCCGAGAGCGCATCGGAGGAGAGACGGAAGTAAACATGGGATGGCAGTGTGGAGCCCACACCAAAAGAAATACATCCACATGATTGAGCAGATTCACAAGAAATTCTTGCGCTACTTATGCATGCGCAGAAATTGAGAATATCCCACATTCGTGAACCATGAAGTACTGCTGAGGGAATGCAACTACCGCAGCCTCGAGTCGCGCAGACAGGAGGGCCTAGTCGTGTTGGGGGTTAGAATTTTAAGAAATAAAATTTAAAATAAAACTACCTGAAATCAGCGTCTAACCTTATTGATAACTAATAACCCAACGAAACTAGATGAAAGAACTCATGTTATGTTGAAAAACATTTGACAACTTGAGAACTCAACAAATACATTCATTCAATGTAAAGGGAATACCCGATAATATAGTGCGTAGGTGTGTTCGAATACACGGTGCGCAGCCTAACCGTAATTTGCGTTGCGTTCAGTAATAAACAGTTTGTTTTTAATATTCGTGATGATATTCGGCGAATACGAATATTCGGTAAATATCTACTATTCCGCGAATACGAATATTCGTATTCGTTGCATCACTAATGAATTGTGTTTCGTGATCGCTGACCGCCGTTCGAAACAATGAAGTGTCATTGGTTGAAATTGGCGTTCGACGTATTCTGCTCCAATCACCGGGCAGTTGACAATTAGAACCACGGAGTTCCGTTGTCTTTTTTCTCTTTTGTCACTTTTTGTTTCTGTTGGAAAATCGTCATTTCTCGTGCGGCTCCTAAAAATACTACGTATCCGATGTTGAACGATTAAGCCTTTCGGAAATAGACGTGTCGATCTGTTTCCGAATTCACTCGATTTACTTTAAGCGGAGCTCTGCAAATCCCAGAACCAGGGCGGATTCCGTAAATACGTACAACTTTGATGTCGCATATCTCCATAGCTATCGTTATTAGGTCATAATAGCTTGAACATTTTCGACTCATAATCAAGGCAGGAATATAGTCCCGCGAGATTATTAATGTTTTCCAAATAAGCCTGTATAATAAGAACTCTTATCAAAGTCTTAGAGAGAATCCTGCTTCGGAAAAACTTTCGAGAGATGTCGAACAGATCATCCTTCAAAATGATACTGTTCAGCATAGCGGTAGCTTTTCAAATCAGCTTAAAGCTACTGATGCACATGCTCATTAGTGGCACGGGAGCATGCGTAGTATCGAGCTTCTTGAGCTTAGTTAGAACTTAGTTGCATGTGTGTGCGCACATTGATAATAATGAGCATGCTCATCAACTGCCGTTTGATTTTTGAGCATGCTCATTTGATTTGCGGGTGGAAGGGGTATCTTTTGAGCATGTGTGAACAGGCTTTCTTATGAGCATACTAATGTCATTAGCGGCTAGTATCGATTATCGATGCGATCATTGCGATCTTCTCAGTCCGCGACAGATGAAACAAATATTGTCCGTTGGGGAGATGACAAAACATTACTTTTTGTGACTTATTATAGGAATCACGAATGTCTGTGGAAAACCCGGTCACCGCTATATAAAAATAATATAGTGTGAAATAATACTTATGAAACTTTATTAAAAAACATGAATGATTAAAATCTTACAATAAAAATTATAAAAACTAAAATCAAAAATGTGCGGATGGAAACTCGGGAACTGTTTTGATTTATTGGTTCACTTGAATTTTCTATTTCAGTTTGCAAAGTTTCCATTTTGAACATGAGCGTCTCTGTTCCTGACGAGACAATATCAGTAATAAGCATGTGTGTTTGATTGTTAGCTTTGAGTATGCTCATGTGCATGCTTAAAAAAAACATACTAATAACGAGCAAGTGTGTACAGTTGTTAGAGCATGCTAAAAACAAGCATGCGTATCAGTACCTTGACCATCGGCATGTTGGTATTGTGTTTTTAATGTGAAACAATCTATGTTGACGCCGTCTTAGGTCAGAAGCATACAAACCTATGCTCCGCAAGATTTCAGGATTAACAAATACGCATTTTTTTACCAAGCATACCTTGGAGAAACTTGAGACTAACTTGAGACTAAGAACAGTCTACTTTCTCCCGAGAGGAATAGTGATGTGACGTGTGACGTGCGCAGACGAATGGACACCCACCTCTTTCCCAGGACCTTTTTATGAGCGAAAGTTCCCTTGTCGCTCCTACTCATACGTCGCCAGGTTGACATTTTTTTATTCTAAAGACCATCTCCGCGTCACGTTGTGTAAAGGGCGACGCGACACGTAGAGGCCCGCAATAGTCCGTTCACTGTACCTCCTCCGCATATCACTTTATTGGGAAATACCAAAGAAAAAGCATAAAATAAAGGTAAAAGAACAAGATAACATATAGCAAACAGAAATAGCTTAATAATAAAAAATAGAAGTGACGTCATGTCCTTTGCTTTGTGTGCTCCGGTTCGTGCTTCGAGAATAAAATAACAGGAAGGGATTCAATTTTGTAATATCGAATAAACTATCCCATAAAAACCAAGTTTTTATTATACTCCCTTTCTCATTTAGTAGTGGAAACTGGTTTGGCGCTTAACCTACGAGTTGGGCTTCGGTCGGGCGACGCTAAGAAAGGGAGTAATAAAAAATTTCCAAAAATCTAAAATTATACTATAATCAGTTTTTTTTAACGAAAATTTGATAGACCTTTTTGATCGTCGCCACGAGCCTGCTTGCAAAGTTTCAGCTCGATTGGATCACGGAAAAAGGGTTAAAAATCGATCCAAAGTTTTGTCGTCAGACAAGCAACTAACCAGAAGCTACGAGTTAATAGTTGGGGATGTCATGGTAAAGGACACACTCCCTAATAGGGAAGGACAAAAACAAGGATCACACTAAAAGACGGAGTTCAGGTCCGAGCACCGCGTGTCTACAGTCTACAGAGAAACCGCACACGAAGCAGCTCCCGGCGCGACCGACAGAAGACAGAATAGCCCGCATCGATGAGTTGTCCGAGGATCGTGTCGACAGCTGACCGCGCGGGTGTGGTTTGGGCCGGTTCCCTCTCGCGTCACGTCAGCTGGTCCATCCCAGCTCAGGCACCCCGAGTACTCATTCATGGCCCTCATTAGACTGTAACCATTTTAAAATAAATAAATAAACTAATCTTCCGAAGAAGTGCCCCCATGGTGGGAGTGCTGTAGCTTTAGCATAAAATAATGCCAACCAGGCGGCGAACGTGCTGGGCCGATACGGACGCTTTTGCGCGTAGAACGGCTCAGAGTGGTGGGTCCCTAGCTAGAAAGCTCTGTGTTGAGGACAACCAAAGTTTACAATTATAACATAGATGCAAGTACATTTTATACAAATAAGTTAAAAAAAAGATTAATCGTCACAAGTAAACATAGTTTTCATTTTTTCATTTCATTTCATGGAAATTTTCAATTCATTTAACACAAACTATCACCACATTGACATTTTCAACGCAACAATAAGAAACATAAAACAAACAATATCTACACTACCGCACCCAAACTAATTTGTACATTATATCTTCCCTTCTACTCCCGTCCCACATTCCCCTCCACCCTCTCCATTCGCTATTAATGTATGTTAAAGTAAATTTTTAAAATCAGTGGAAAATTTTTAAGATTGTTTTAAAATAAATAAATAAACACACACACTCACACAAACTCACTATTGGACATGTTTTTTCTTATTTTTTTATCGATTGTATATATGTGTTTTCTTGTAATTGGCCCAAAACTCTGTACATCAATTATTGTTTTTTTTTCAAGATTGATTAATTATATGGCTGTAAGAAAACCAATAAATGAAAATAAAAAATAAAAATAAAATAAAATAGTTTACATAAAATCATGACGGCCCTAAAACAATGGCAATTTAAATTGTTTGGAGAGTGTCCCAGTAAATGGTCGACCCATCTCTCTTATCCAAATTTTAATAATTGTTTTTACGTTTATCGAATTCTTCAATTTAGATACAGTTTCCAGCATTGCATTGTACAGTTTCGGGCCAATGTCTCTAAAGTTTCTTTGTCCATAAGTAGTTGCGCTCTAGGGACTTGAACAGAATTTTTGTTTCTGCGTGTAGGAATTGTGTTGGAGCAATTTTCTGATTTTAAGTTATTCTGGTTCGGGTTTCCTACGGGGAAAAATTGAACTAGAAGCTCTCTAGATATGAAGATGCCACTTACCAGTTCGCAGGCGACTTTGGCGTTGTTTGGTCCGTCCGATCTCCGCTCTCTTCAGTGTAGCTACCAGTTATTCCAAATCCGTTGACTGCACCACTATAACACACCAAATGTTTAATTATATTTTTATAGTTTTTATCCGCCGCGACCAAATTCAACCGCTGGTTCGAGATGTCCCAAAACAATCCGTTTCGTAGCAACTGTCACACACAGAGAACTCCGCGCTCGTATGTATTTCCTTTTATAAAATTCCCGACCAGAGACTGACAGATTTTTTGCTCGAACAAATTGTGTTTTGAGTTTCTTTGAAGTGTGTTTGTATGTATAAGCTAATGTATGTTTGTCTATCGAAAACTTCTAATTTATTAAATATATTTGTTGTATTATTAATTTTATAAATTTTGTAAAATTTTAAATTGTAGTTATTAAATTGGTCGTAATAAATAATTTTTGTAATAATTTAAAATTGTAATAATTAAAAACTTCTAATTGGTGTTTTAAGATTGTTTTTAATCCTTGCAAAAAATGTGAAAACAAAATGTAATTTTAAGTTGGAAAAATATTACACGAGTATTTGTAAGACGGCTAAAACCCTAGCTGAGCGCAATCCAGCGAATAAAAGCTTCGAAGTGAAAGCCTCCGACGTCTAGAAAGGGCCTAGTTCCATAATGTACACAGTTTGCTTTAAATGGTAAACCTCCTTGGAAACATTAAATGTACTGATATACAAGCTTATTTTTGAGCATGCTCAAAACTAGCATACTCTAACAACTATACACACTTTCTCGTTATTAGTATGCTTATTTTAAGCATGCAAATGTATGAGCATGCTCAAAGCTAACAATCACACACATATGCTTATTACTGGCACGCTCTTGTCATAGAATAGAGACGCTCTTATTCAAAATAGAAACTTTGTAAACTGAAATAGGAAATCCTAGTGAACCAATAAATCAAAATAGTTCCCGAGTTTCCATCCGCACATTTTTGATTTTAATTTTTATAATTTTTATCGTGAGATTTGAATCATTTATGTCTTTTAATAAAGTTTCATAAGCATTATTTCTTGTCTTGCTATATTATTGTTGTTTAGCGGTGACCGAGTATTCCACAGACATTCGTGATTCCTATAATAACTCACGAAAAATAATGTTTTGTCGTCTCCCCAACGACTATATATGTTTCATCTGTCGCGGACTAAGATCGCATCGATAATCGATACTAGTTGCGAATGACATTAGCATGGTCACAAGCAAGCCTGTTCACGCATGCTCACCCCCTTCCACCAACACCTCCCAGACACAGGTGGTGTTGCTTCCACCCGCAAATCAAATGAGCATGCTCATAAATCAACCGGCGGTTGATTTATGAGCATGCCCATTACCAGCAATGTGCGTACACACATGCTACTAAGTAGCAATAGCTCAAGAAGCTCAATACTGCGCATGTTCACGTGTCACTAGATTGCGACCACTATAAATTATCGTGCGAGGGAGGGCGTCTCTGTCGCGTAACAGAAGTTGCCAGGGTGTAAATTTATTACACAATACATAATGTACAGAATGTCCGGTGACCGGTGTCGTAGCCTTAACAGAAATTCGGTCGGGCAGCATTAAAGAAACCATGACGTAATGGCGGCCGTTTTATCTGTCAAACTGTCAGACGGTAATATCGGTCCATTATTTGCTTTTTCAGCTTCACAAAACTTTAATACTTCATTGGCAATTATTCTTGCACCATCTGTTTAGGATGTTTTGGATATAATAATTCAGTGTATATTGGTAATCCAGATGTCACAGCTCCCGAGCAAATACAAAATTGTACCGAATGACAGGGCGAGGGGTTACCGCCGGGTGCGGGCGGGGCGTGTTTTAGTTCCAAAGCCGCCGCACGCCAAGTAATTGTGGTCAAGCAATAATGAGCACGTGTATCAGTACCTTAACGTGACCTCTCCTAAGCCGAGTGCGTTCTCATATAAAATAAAACACCTCTCCTAGAGGGAAACATACACTATTATTTTATGATCGCACTCGATGAGCCAAATTGAGTATCAAGTTTTTTTTAAAAATGAAATCAATCCTTTGTTGACAACACATCGTGAAGTAAGTTTGCCTCGAAAGCCATTATTTTCGGACTCGGATGTTTACCAAATATAGTTTATCGCCAGGAACCGACTGCCCGCATTTGTTAAACATAAAATGTATGCTATAAAACAGCAATCGGACCTCCAGAGCTGGACAGCAGACTATCAAGTCGCCTAATCGCCAGCCGGGCGGCACGAGGCGACCAAACCGGTGAATCACGACGGAAACAAAGAGCGCAAGTACCTGGTGCGAACCAAAATGAAAACTCATTTGTCGCTATTTAGCCATTCGTTGTTGTCAAACAAAACGAATCAGGCTACTGCAAGTCTCGATCGTCCAAAAACGCTGTCTAAAGTGGAGACATTTTGTGAACAAGACAAACGCGGAAGAGAGGAAGTAAGTCGTTTCGTAATACTGTCACGAGACACGTGGCTTTGGGAGGCAAATGAAAACACTGGAAATTGATTTATTTCAGAAATATTTAAATAACATAAGACAGATAAAATAATAATACAGTTAAAGGTACAAATAATAATAGGTAAAAGGTAAAATAATAATACAGAAAAATTTATTGTCCATTTCCATTTCGTTGAGATGTAAAGAATTGTATCAGCTTTGTCCTATACACAGTTATATTATCAGCAAAAATGTCAGCCGCCTCTGCATGTACATTCCCTAATGAGTGTAATCTGGGAATTACAGCATTAGTTCTGGCGTTTCCACTATAATAGAATTTAGTTTAATTCATTACCAAAGAAAGTCCTGGATACAAGTTAAATTGTAGTATTGTTCTTAATTTTGGTAGTCGCCAAATGTCTTTCAAATATTTCACGCACTTATTATTAAAGTTCCTTTTTCGCAGTGATTAACGCTATTTCTATTCCTTAGATCACTTCTAATAAACTCAGAGAGACAGTTCGCCCCGGTTTTCTCTTTATTCACTTGCGCTGGTCACTTACTAATATCACGAGGTTCGTTCGGTAGTGTCACGGAGATGTCGCCTGGCTAACTTCACAAACTGAATTGCTCGAGCCTGCGTCGCGTGACTCCTTATATGGCAAATTTCCTCGGAACGATTCATTCTAGAGGAAACGAGAAACATGTGGAATGTTCTAGGCTCTTCCGCCGTACACTTTAATACGAATTAGAATGTGGTAGAATACTCCGGAGAGATAGCACAGATGAGTGACCTGGATTGCGTACATAACAGTCCGCCGTCACGGTTAACTGCGCGCCGTCGCGTGCCGCCGATGTTTATTTTCAGCACTTTTAGTAGTAGGTAGTGTGTTGTGTATCTACTAACGGATGTCGGACTGTGCGGATCGTCGATTTGATTTATCCTGCAGCGCCGGATACCACGAGGTTTTTAACTTAACCCTGACTTCGATACGGTATTGCAAGGCAATACTTAACCCACACTTCAACACACGCCCATCACATCAGCCCTGATGATGGACCCTGCAATGGGATCCGAAACGTCGGCCAGAGAGGTCACATGTACACGCCAGAATATCCCAGAAAACTATGCACAGCATATTCTGAACGGCCGTGAAAACCTGAGGACATGTATAACATGTTGCTCTCGGTACTGGCGTGTAGTGTTAGCTTGTTGCCTTGTATTGCGTGTGTGGTTTGTAACTGAGTGTGTGTGTTTATGTGAGTGGTAGTATTCTACGAGTCTTTTCATTGCATCTGTAATAATTGATGAATACCTAAACGGGGCGACCAATAATCACCCTACGGGCTGGTTGTTTGGTCAGTAATTAGGGCAATGGTTAAGCAAACAGCATAGATTTTTACCAAAACGATTGGTGAGATATGCATTTTTTTTTCTGGATAGGTCTCCACTTCCACCAAACACTCGATCTCTCCACTCCTCTCTGTCATCTGCAAGCCTCTTCTTTTCTTGGTAGGTGCTACGGAGAAATTACTACAGTATATTAGTAATTAGCCGCAGTAAAATTAGATATTATTAATTTTTTTTAATAATCTCATTTTGATGTACTGCAATGGGATCCGAAACGTCGGCCAGAGAGGTCACATATACATGGCAGAATAACCCAGATACACAAATGATTCTGAACGGTTGTGAAAACCTGAATTTTTTAAGTGTGCAGTTTGAAGTGTGTAGGTACTTTGAAGTGCACAGTTTGTGGTGTGAAGTTTGAAGTGTGTAGTTTGTAGTGTGCAGTTCACTTACAAACGTGTGAAGTGTGCGCTTCGGTATAGTGTAGTACTACATTGTAGTGCTTAATATAGAGCGGACCCATCACTAGAGCGCGGCGCGGGTTATAAGCTCTAGCACAGAGTGGTTCCCAAAGTTGACAGGACCGGGACCCACCAAAAAAAAAGAAATTTTCGGGACCCACCTCCTGCCTCACATTTTCCCAATTCATACTGTAACCGTACGAAAGACTGTTCAATTAAGAAAAAAAGAAAAACTTCCAAATATAATCGAAATTTTTAATTACGAAAAATGTTCATATGTGATATTTTTGGGAAGGATGAATTTGTTGCCTCTTTTTTGTCATAACAGCATTAGCGTTGACTTCAATTTTAGTCATTTTTAATCGCAGTGAATTCGATACGTCCGATTTCTTTATGTATTTAGTCTTAATAGAAACCATGGCAGAAAATTCCACTTCACATAAGTATGAGGTAGTGAAGTGGAGGAGGACTGTCGTGGCTTCGTCAGGCAAGCAGGGATAAGTGTCAGCAACTGAAAGCCAGAATTTTGCTAATTGCTCGAGATTAAAAGTATTTTTCAGGGACGTATCTTCTGATAAATCAATAAGCTCTTCACTCGCTTTTATTGACATTTCAGTCGGTATGTTGTCTTGAAATAGATTACAAATCCAGTTTATCCTGTTGAAATTTTTCATCTCTTCTTCGAAGTTGGCTTTAAAGTTATTTTCTACTTCCTTTCTTTTAACTCGTAGTGTCTGCTTGTTTGCTTGACGCATATATTTTGGATCGATTTTTAATCCTTTTCCCGTGATCCGATTGAGCTGAAACTTTGCAAGGAAACTCGTGGCGACGATCAAGAAGATCTATCAAATTTTCGTTAAAAAAAATGATTATAGTATAATTTTGGATTTTTCAAATTTTTAATAATTTTTTCATACAACTCAGTGAGTTGTATGGAGATTTCGATGCATCTGGTAGACACGGAACCTGATTATAGTATAATTTTGGATTTTTGGAAATTTTTTATTACTTCCTTTCGTTAAGCGCCAAACCAGTTTCCACTAGTAAATGAGAAAGAGAGTATAATAAAAACTCGGTTTGTATGGGTTAGTTTTTCAACTCTGTTAAATGAGTGAAAATTGCAGACACTACTTTTGTATCTGGATGCACTTCGTTATCTATAATAAACACGATACGACCCGGACGAGACGTGTTTATTATAGACCCTCCAGTGGGTCGCGACCCGTAGTTTGGGAAACACCGCTTTAGCGTAATAATAAAATCGTACAAGTACCTTGTGTGTAGAGTATATTCTGCCGAGGTCGGTCCTGGCCGGTAGGAAACTCGTCTTGTCCGCCGGCGGACGTCTTCCTCCGACCCGACCCGGCCCAGATCCGCGCGGCCCCGCGCCGAAAGGGCGCGCCGCTAGAGGCCGCCGCCCTGAGCGCGGGCCGCCCGCCCGGCCCCGCCGGCTCGCCGCCCGGGGTATTGATCACCGATCGCTGCGGAGCGGGTTTGGTCCGGTCGAATTGGGAAACTCCTCTCGCGCCTCCGCTCCGCGTTCTCTGACCGCCGGTTTTAGATTTTGTCATCGGGAGTACAGCGGGGTCTCGAATCGGTATCGAAATATATTTAATTCAACGCGCAAACAGCATTCGTTCTC
This sequence comes from Agrypnia vestita, assembly GCA_016648135.1. Classification (NCBI taxonomy): domain Eukaryota; kingdom Metazoa; phylum Arthropoda; class Insecta; order Trichoptera; family Phryganeidae; genus Agrypnia; species Agrypnia vestita. The sequence continues at coordinate 151,212 of JADDOH010003012.1, forward strand.
ATTCGAGCCATGTATTCACTAGGGGACAAATCACGAAACATTCCGCGCGGCATGTCGCATCAACATGTACGCTCATGTTTCGGGAACAATGACGCGGACATTTGACGTGTACAGTAGCCGGCAAACATCTTGAAATTTTACGGCATAGTGGGGGGAAGTTTGCGCATGTACTATTCCACCAAAGAGACCCAAATTTTGTCTTCTGCGCATTCCCCCACTACGCCAAAAAAATTCAAGAAGTTTGCCGGCAACTGTACACACCGGGACTCACATATCACTTGTCGCGGGAAAGTCGCCCGATGACGTTATGATGATTAGTGCCGCGCATATATTTATTCTAACGAGTTTATCGAAACGTAGGAGGAGAAAAAGGTGGTGGGTGCGAAATTATTTACTGCAAAGAGAAAGAAGGACGGATATTCTATGCGATCTTCGAATGTCTGACGGATCTTTTGTCAATTTCACTCGAATAACAACAACTGATTTTGAAAATTTATTACAAATAATCGGACCTTCCATAGCCAAGCGAGACACAATAGTACGGAACGCTGTTGGCCCTCACATCAGACTTGCAATTGCAGCTCAATTAGAGCTCGATCAGTTGGATAACAATCTCGTTTCCCCACACTAATGTCATGTTGAGTGGTATACAGTTACAGCGCATGCGCATTCACTTGTAAACATACCACGTGATACTGACGCGCTGCGCGATGTCGCGGTGCTCTCGCTCGGGTACCGTGCTCGTGGCAACGTTGCCGCGGCACGTAGAAATGCCTCGCTATGTTGTGCGCGACGTCGCGGAACAGTGCGCGTAGACTCTATGCCGCGCATGATGTTGAGGGACAATTTGTCCCCTAGTGAATACATGGTTTCATTCGTTATATCGAAAGGAGAGTGACTGCGAGAAACAATGTGAATGGTGCTCTGAATGAAATTATGGCCAATAAAAACCTGCCAAAGGAAGGAAGATTAGCGGTACATAATACAGTTATGGTACCAACTCTGGCGTATGGAAGTGAAGCCTGGAATGGGAAAAAAATAACGAAAGTAGGTTGAATGCGGTCGGTCGCTTAGACGTGTGTGTGGAAAAACATGATAGAGCAGAGAATGAAGGATTTAAAAGTGATATTAATATTTTTTATATGTAACAGACATTTTAACAAAATGTTATTTTTGTTAGTAGGTATATCACCACCAAAAATTACTTTTTTGTCTATGTTTTTTTTAAATCTTATCGTAAAAATCTATGGTTTTTACGAAAGATTTAATCCAAGTTGATACAACTGGCCCTTAGAGAAGTTGCACGTAAAATCTCTATTATTACAATTATTAATGCGCTCATCGAATGCAAATTTTGTACAAATCTTCAAAAATAATCCAACAATGTCTTTTTCCGGTCCCGGAATCATCAAAATTGAATGCCAAAATCGTGAGATTGCAATTTTGGCTCGAGATAGTACATTTATTATTACATAGATTCTCTAGTTCTGATATATGTATGTAGACCTCTTTCCATTTAAAAAGGACAATCGAATTAGTATGTGCAAGTGTTTACGGGTACAAACACCAGGGGCGTGCAGTGAGAACAAGAAGCATCACTTTTATTTAAACATCCGGAATTTTTTAAAATTAAATATTTATTTTGTCAGAATATTATGAAATCCATCTGTTATAATCTAAATAATCTATTATAAAATCTGAATATGTTAATTATTGTGATAGGAATATTAAGAGACATACATCTTATTTCGGCTTCTTTTCAAAATATACGCCAGTCATGCTTCTTGTTCTCACTGCACGCCGCTGATAAACACCAACACAACGATACAATGTGCCTCGTACGCACGGCTTACACGTATTCGATTGTCTTTCTTAAATGGAAAGAGGTTTAACGACCTTTTTTATCGGGCACATTTTAGTTTACGCGCTGCTCGTGAACGTGAACTAAGAGATTACTTACTAGGCTTAGTGGCTGCTATCTGATCCGCGCTGTCGTTGACAGTTTGGTCGCTAGGGCGGCACATTCACTGCAAATGCATATTTCTGCGTTTTTTTTTTTTTTTTACGAAAATGTGGGTTTTTATTATTCATTTATATTAGAATGTATATTTTAGACTGCAACTTTTTTAGGGCAATAACTTAGATAGAACCTTTGTTATTATATAAAAGTAATAAACTGAACATTATTACTTTACGACATCATTTTTAAAATATAGATAACTGGTTGATATTTTTTTTTTAATTCAATATATATTGTTGTATTAGTTTTTTTTATTTTAGATAAAAATTATTTGAATGCGATTAAATTCACAGGTGTTTTGACATTTCAGTCGGAAGTCAAAATAATATTTAAATGTGCTTATACGACATAAGTTTTAAATTTAAAAACGTGATATAAGAGTGATATAAGAAGTGTGTTATAAAAGTGATATAAGAAAAATTGTTTACTATTTTTTTACAACACATAAATTATTGGAGAAATATAAATACGTTTTTTTTTAATTCTAGACTTAAAACATTTAAAATTCGGATAATAGTACGCGAGCATAACTTGCGTTCCCATGTATTTTAAGCGTCGGCACTCCGTATGGTTGTCTCGTTTCCTCGCAACCTTTTTGTCTTGCAAGGAATACGTAAGTAAATACGCTCGTGCAAGGTTTATCTGATATGACGTTTGTTCATGTCTTGCTCTCGTATTGAAATAGCATGATCTATCGACGCAATTCGACAGTTTTGACAGATCGTCGTTAAGATTGCACTATTATAATTAAATAATTATTTATGTATCTACAGCTTCGGTATGTATATTTTAGACATAAGTATTATCAATTTGTAACGAAAAGACGGAATCGCTATGTCAGTCTGACGGGCTTATTCGCTACTGCCTCGCTTCTCTGCTGGTGTATTCAGCTTCCTCCATCAACCGTGGGTATAAGAAACCCTTTCATGATTGTTGTAAAATTACTGCGCTGGAAAATAGGTGTGTCCGTTGCATTTTCTACGTCTATTTGCAACGGGCAGTAGGGTGGAAAATTCTGATTAAAATTTCTGCAAAGTTTTACGAATTTTATTTGACTCGTATGAAAGCGAATGAATTTTTAATATTCGGTATATAAGTTACTTTAAATATTGTCAGAAGTTTTACAGAAGCTCAGTCATAACTTTTGAAAAAAATGCAAATTTTGAATGTTAGGACATTGATGTTACAACATTTTCGACTTGTAATCTAGGCAAGAATCTCTCTGTATAGTATTGTGGACTAGTTCTGACGCTCTGTATATATTAAGATTTCCATTCCCATCCGACTAATCTTCCTAATTCTTCTATCAAGGCATCACATTTAAAATGCTCCCTAAACTCTTCCCGTCAGATTCCAATTCTTTGGGCATAGGCACAATGCCTACAGTGAGAGTTCTGAAGGATACATGACTATGAATTTATTTTGACCCAATCCCGCAATACGTCACGCTTGTCCCATGTGGTGTTCAGCCAGGCAGCAGACCACAGGAGACTGACCCGCTTCGATGTGGCCGCGCGTTGCATACTTATTTTTAATCTGACAGTTTTACTTATCGCCATTATTAGAATCGTAAAAAATGCTTAAAACATGCTTTTCAGGAGGTACAGATGCCGGCAAACATGTTGAACATTTTTCGGCGAAGTGGGGGAGAGTTTGCGCATGTACCTTTCCACCAACGAGACCCAAAATTTGTCTTCTGCGCATACCCCCACCACGCCGAAAAATGTCCAAGAAGTTTGCCGGCAACTGTAAATGCGTTTACCGTAAAAATTTGATGTCCAATTTTTTATTTCCTATTCACACTTTTTTAAAATATCTATTTTTTCTAGTGATGCAACGAATATTACTTTCACGAATACGAATACGTATAGGAATATCAATCCTACTATTCGGCGAATACGAATAATTCAACAAGGTAATAAATAATACACCACTTTTCTTTATTTACTTAGAGATTTAATAATTAAAATTTACCACCGGCAAATTTTTGTTCAAAAAGCACAACATTTTGTACGTTCCCAGGGTCGAAAATAAATATAACTTTTTTCACGCTTACGAGGGGTCGTGTTATTAGATTTAATTTGAAAATATTTTATTAGAGTTAACACTTTTACACACAGCGGAAATAAAATGGAAAGAACAATACGTATTACAAAACAAAAACTACATGAAATGAGCACCTAACCTTTTTAACGAAACTAGATGAAAGAACTTCTGTTTTGCTGTGAAACCAGTAACAATTGACAACTTAAGAACTCAACAAATTAATTAATTCAATTTTAGGGGAATCCCCGATAATAGGGTGCGTAGGTGTGTACACACGGTGCACAAGCCAAACAGTAATATTCGGTAAATATCTACTATTCGGCGAATACGAATATTCGTATTCGTTGCATTACTATTTTTTTCCTATTGTCCTTTTTGTCTTATTTTATTGCCTAGTACAATGGCCAGATCCACCGAGGTTTACGTTTGAGAGCAACGATCATCTCTATCGCGATTATCAAAAAAAATTCATTGAAATATTTTAACATTTTAAGTTTAAAAAACAGACGCACAGCTCTTGACATTTTTAACTCGTATAATATCTGTCGAAACCAATTTAATTGTCCACCCCTATTATCACTTATCAACATCCACGTCCCAGCAAGAGCTACGAGAACACAATGCCTCTTCCACATTCCTGTTGCTCGTACCAAATCCGGATTACGTTCACCCATTGTGGGAATGTGCCGAGCCTACAATGATTTGTTCGCCGACATTGACATCTATCATGTGTCTCTATACAATATAAGATCACAAGTGAACATAATTCTGCGTCGCAACATTGAATTAATACTTGATTAATAATTACATTAAATATTGATTCAATGCTGCGATGCAAGATGTAAATAGAGTTAGACTTATCTTAATATGTTATATTTAATGTTGTTATTTAATTTAATATGTTTTATTCAGTACTGTTACTACTTATGTCTTTTATTTTAATTTACTTATATTATTATTAATTATTATGTATTATTTCAAAATTATTTTTATGTGAAATATGCTAGGATATAAGTTAATAAGTCCGTTACTTTCTGTTTACACTCTCATACATATATACATGTCATTTTCTTATATCTGTAAATATTTCCAAACAAATAAATAAAATAAAATCTTAAAATGATTTTTCGTGATTAAATATGTGACGTTTTTTGTTCGGGGGAGGAGACCCTCCATCAAGTGCTTTTTGCCTGTCCGTTTCGAAGCCCCAATTCCTTTTACATCTGATCTGATCTCATCTGAGCTGATCAAAGCCAAATATCGACTCCCGGCCGATACGTGCCATTTTATTTCTGTAACTCGCCAAATCTGCTATAATATCAAATGTTTTGTACGAAAATGACAAACATATATTAATTTTTAGTACATACTTCAATTATACTTGTTAAATAGCGCAAATCACTCTTGAGGGTGGATTGCATAATTATGGGACGAAGAAGAAGATGTACCGTTCCGGCGATGACACGACACGCGCGCAATTTTTCACGGCCAAAGGCCATTCGCCGATTGCCGACAGAGTTAGCGATGGGCGATTTCGAGTTACTGTAACTCGAATAATTCGAGTATTGAAATCATTCGAATGACTCGAGTAACGAACGACTAGCAACGAGTACTAATTTTACAACTACTAATTATTAAATATTAGTAGTCAAAACGAATTTTTGGAATCCCACCCTCCCGTCAGATTAGTGGAGACATTTTTGGAAACCGAAACAAACCCCCCTCCCAGGGATTTGAAAATTTTGGGTTCGATTGAAGTCTCTGGAAAATTAAACAACCCCCCCCCCCCCCGTGGTTTTGAAATTTTTTTTGTAGTAGTACACTTTTCAAGTAGTAGGTACTTCTTGTAGTAGTACACTTTTCAAGTAGTAGGTACTTCTTGTAGTAGTACACTTTTCAAGTAGTAGGTACTTCTTGTAGTAGTACACTTTTGAAATCCCCCCCCTGTCGAATTTCATGTTTTGGAAGTTGATGAAGCAAAAGATTATGGAAATGTTTCATCGCGCATCTCTATACAGGTGTCCCGTATCTCGACGTCAAGCCGAAATCGGGTGATAATAATAGTTATCAGAAAAATATTTAAAAAAATCTAAGTCACGTGTTTTAAAAATTAAAAGCATTTTAAAAAATTAAATAAATCTACACCCTGTGACGGTCTTTTCACTCCTGTTGCTACAAATCTTTATTTTTATTCATTTTCTTATTATTATTATGTAATCCCGAATAATGCTTCTGTAAACTTTTGTCCAAAATTCAAAACCAACTGCTCCAGCTTGGAAGAAAAAGTCACTTAACCATGTATTCAAAATCAATACTTTGCCCAGTTTTAAATGACTGTTTTTTTAAAAATATTTTTCTGATAACTATTATGACTTGGCCTATCACCCCATTTCGGCTTGACGTCGAGATACGGGGCACCCTATATATTACCAATGTCTCGTGTATCGATTACTAATCATTCGATCGTGAAAATCATTCGATTACTAATAATGCGATCGTGGAAATGTCTCGTAATCGCGCATCTCTAGACAGACTAGTACATTGTTGTTTTATATGATTGAGGTTTCTTCTTACGGCGATAAGGTTGTCAAAATGCCACGTGCCGGCTTCATGTTCAACTCTTGCGATAAGCCCAGGACAGGGAATGTCGTTTGAGGAACTCCGCAGCATTTATCCGACGTGCACATCGGTTGTGGAGTCCACCGCGAGTTCTTTTTTTTTGACGTTAGTGTTTATACTGTTTACGTCCTGTTTCCGTCTCCATCGTGATGTAGGTATTACAAATGTTGCCATGCTTTCTAACACGTACTTTTAGTACTACTTGCGAATAAATAAATACAAGAAAAAGTGCAGAAAAAAAAACGATGCGGGAAATATGAACACATACCGTTTTTGAATTTAAACGTTAAAACACGCGCAACCTAAGGAACTGGTGACATCTGCCTCGATTAAGTGATATCTAGTGCAATATCTGCGCGTGATATTATTAAGTAAATATTATTTTCTCAGTTATTAGCTGCGTCTCCTTTATATCTGACTTTAACTTGTTGCGCGTAATCCATAAATGCAGTTTTCTAACGAATATTGCGGAAAGAAAAGTTATATTTTCAATGTCTTCTGTTGTAAGACAGACACATATTTTTTTCTGTTTTTATAGATACCTAATACCGGAATAATCCAAGATGATGGTCCCGTTGTTCATACAATGAAAATAAGTATTTCACTATATAATTTAACGTCCTGTTAATTTAATCTAACTAAAATAATCTAAATTAAACAAACCTAACCTAACCTAACCTAACCTCATATATTGCCTGTGAAATGTCAAAATATGCAGTGCATTTACCGGAACTTTAAAGTGTAATATCTTATTTAATACTTACTATTTAAACGTAAATTATCTTTCATTTTGTTATTAGCACATTCAATAATATAGTGAAATACTCATTTTCGTTGTATATGCAATGGGACCATTATCTTGGATTTAGCCCTAATACCCACATATATTTTTGTACCACATATTGTATTGTCTAAATCCAATATCATGGTCCCACGAGTTATATACCTAACATATCTGGCTGAAGATTTCTCCCTATAATTGAATGTCCTAATTGCAAAATTGAAGATAATTGACGCTTGAATAATAAGTATTAAATAAAATATTACACATTAAACTTTCGCGATTTTCATGTGTCAAACGATCTATTTTTATTTTTATAGTCCGTCCAACTTATCTGGAGAATAAAGGAGGGCGTCCCAATCGTTGTGGTGCTGCCCATAGTCTAAAAATTATCTCATTTTTAGGGAATTTTTTCAAATTCGTTTTTTCTTAAACAATTTATTAAGCAGTATACGACACGATAAAAAACAAAAAATGTAAACTAATGTACAAATAAATTTATCAAAATATACATGCGCAAAATACACGTCACCAAATGGCTTTTTTTCAAAATCAAAGAAAAATACAATTTTCAGAAAAAAAAAACTGGTTAAAGACTGGTTGGATCAACTTACTTTATAAAGTAAGTTGATGCAACCAGTCTTTAATGTGCATAAATAAAAAAGTTTATTTTTGAAAAAAAGATGTTTATACAAATGAACACGTTAGTTTCCCCTCCTGCATTGACAATTATGAAGCACTAACCTTTAGATACTGGTTTGAATACACCTTCGACATCTTCACTTTGCCAACATTTGTCTGCTGTGTGTGAGGTATGTATATATGTTTCATCTAGATATATGGCTGGCCGCCGATTCAAAGAAGTTTCATTCTTCCTTAATTCATACAAGAATTTTGCTCTCATGGCACATATTAATTATATCATTGCGTTCTGTAAGCACCTTACGGTTACTTTAAGTCTTCCGAAAACGAAAACCTAGCTTATGCAATAATTTACGTAATATCTCACGATATCCTTGAAAATTTATGTTTTCTTTCAATATCTTTTGCAGTTTACTTAATGTAGGTAACTCTTTCTTAAAAGTATAAAAATCGTGTACCTTTCGCCTGATGACTCCCAAATCAAAGTCATCAATATCAATTTTTCCATTTATCCTTTTTCTTTTTTTCCGCTTTACCTTCTTTAACTATTTTGTGAATTGCCGATTCAGAAATATCTGAAGAAATTGTATAATAGTAAAATAAAAAACTAAGTATGGGAAAATCATTATAACTGCATGGCAGCACTAACCTGAAGCGGCGGCAATACATCTATGAACAAAATCAAACGGTATAATTGGGGCTTTTAGACGTTGTTCCTCTTCAAATACGTGTGCATTTTCAAGGTTATTTCCCGAACACCGCTTTTAATGGTTTTTGGCATGGTGACAATCTAAAATTTTCTTAAAAAACTATCGAAACAGTCGTGAACCCCTCTGTAAACAATGTCTGTCAGCTGTAGATAATCCAATATGGCGTCGTTAGTTCCAAATTTGGCCATTCTTCAGATAAGTTAGACGGACTATAATGAGATTTTTACACGTATCTATGGATAAGTATTTGAATCATAGACAAGAACGTTGGCTGAACTCTGAAGGATGCAGCAGGCGAGTATACGTGGGCACAAACCCTTGGACGCCCCCACGAGTACGAATTTAAACTGCATGATATTTTTTTCCTTTATGGTTTGCTCTTTTTCACCAGTATACCCTTTTCTGTGGTTGTTAAAATAGTGACTGACATTCAAAATGTATGGCACAATTTTCTTAACTTTAAAAGTGTAATATTTTATTTAATACTTATTATTCAAGCGTTAATTATCTTTAATTTTGTAATCAAAACATTCAATTGTGTCAAGAAATACCTTTTTTCAGTCGGATCTGTTTTCCAACCCGTGGGACCGTGATCTTGGATTGTGCCCAAATATTTTCAAACTAAAATGCTCGCGCTATGGAGGAAGCGAATGTATTAATTGTTTGAACTAATTTTATATATGTAGACCCATTGACATACTATAATATAGACACGTTATTTCCATACTAGCCGGCTTTCAAATGTAGCAAATATTGCATTGAAAGAGACAACAAATCACGGCTTACATATTTCACAAACGTTCTGCGTGTAGACAGAAAAATCAGGTAATTTGAAGTCACGGTGACTAAAATAACATACTAATTCTTACAATAGTGTACGACACTCTGGTCCTTTTTCGGCGTAGCGTCGCGCCCTATCACAAAGAAGGTCCGTTCGATAACGAATGCAAGTAAGGCAATTACCTTCTTTTTGACTTGCCACGATTTCACGCTTGTAACGTATCTACAGTTTATTATATCATTGGGTAGACCGTTTTTCTAGGAAATATTTTGCAAATGTCGGCTAAGACGTAATTTCCAATATTCCGACTCCACTTATTGCGAATTATCAAACAGAGCTCTTATCTGCGAATATCAGCACTAATATAAATATGACGATGCAGCAGTAATGTTACGCGCCGACTGGCCATTGTTGGATCACCATTCTTCTGTCACTTGTCGTCGGTATTGTTTGTGTTGCGTTAAAATTTATTATGATATTTTTGATTCGTGAGTGTGTGTGTGTATGCGTCGAAACTGCCTGCGACGCTAAAAATTGTCTGATAGTGTTGCTACACGAATTTTTCCCTTCTGAACGGACAAATGTTTCACCAATGATATAATAAACTGTAGATACGCTACAAGCGTGAAATCTTGGAAACTAAAAACTAAGGTAATTGCCTTACTTGCATTCTTTATCGAACGGACCGAAACAAAACTCCGACTACGAAAACTGCGCCGAAAAATAAGTCCCGGGGAAAAAGGAACAGAGTATCGTACACTATTGTAAGAATGAGTATGTTATTTTAGTCACTGTGACTTCAAATTACCTGATTTTTACGTGATTACTTGATTATGTGATTTGTTTTCTCTTTCAATGTAATATTTGCTACATATGAAAGCCGGCTAGTATGGGAATAACGTGTCTATATTAATACGTCAATGTGTTTCACTAAAAAATTCGTCAGTGCAGATAAATTATTTCGGTTTTATTCCGTTTCGGTCGTCTTGCTTACCATCACGCCATTTCTCCGCGTGGACAGGCAGAGAGGTCGGAGCGCCACGCTCTTGTGTCGTGACGCGCAACTCTCGCCTCATTCGCATTCGTACGTCTTTGCTTGCATGCTCCACGATTGTTGACACTCTTAACAGACCGTCTTCCGGTATCTGGTTAAGTTCTACTTTACATTCTTTCCTGTTCTGTTCATTCGTTTCTTTATCATCAATGGATATGCTACACATACATACGTCAAGTGATCTCATTTCCACTCCATTCAGTTTACTTTAGTTTATCTTCTGGCAGCTCCAGGCTTCACTTCCATACATCAATCTTGGTAGGTAGCAGAATTCCATTAGTACCGCTAGTATTTCCCTTGCCTCGCTAGATATTATATATTTCTATTAGAAATTATTGCATTCAATAGACCGGTTCACCTTATTCCCACCAGTCACCCTCTTCTCGAAGTCTTTCTCACGAATAAATAATGTATAAAACGAAATTTAGTTATAATCATAATGTTACTTTTTATAGCGCTGTCCAAAACTTTTGAAAAATTTTAAAAGCGTGTCATTAAAGGTTGTTTGATTACTAGTCACAGCAAAAGTTAAGAAAAAAGCATAGATTTTTGCGAAGACGGCGTCACTATTAATTCCACAAAATCAGTTTGCCGCTCGCCAAGCTCGGGTGAGTAGGTACGGCTTCTGAACTAATTAATCGTAATGTTAGTCACTCGCCCCGGTGTATAAATATTAATAAGCTTACGGTGAATTTGAAGCCTGAAAGATTCTTTCAGCTGACAACATTGTGTTATCCCCGGTAGTTCCGCGACCCGCCGCCGCAGCGCCGCCCGCGGCTTGCGCTCCCGCTCCAGTCAGCTGTTCGATGTTCCGCGCACGCGCACCGTCGCGCTACGTTTTCGTATATGGAAGCATCGAACGACCGTGTCGGTTTTCCTATGGCCGCTGCCTTCTCGGTCCGATACATTAATCGCCTTTGCCCCGTTTTGCGGTAGTGCGCGAAAAGCGGTTCCGTTTTGCTTCGATCGCCGAGCGCTTCCGAAATCTTGCGCGGCCCGCGCCCGGGCCCAAATTTCCGATTCGAGGCGAGCATTTGACGTTTGAAAAGTCGCGTTATAGAAGAAAATTTGTCACTTCGGCGTTTGTTCTTTTTTCAGCTGCCGGGAAAAAGTATGTATTTATCTTTGCAGTGATGTATACGCTTCGTTTTTATGGTGTATTCTTTGCTTTTATAACCTCGCTCGGTGTTACGTCTGCGGGCGTCTTCGTTTGAAGTTCTTTTTTTGGTTTATCTTTCGGATATTTATCACACGTTTCTTATATTTTTCCTGTACTCGCGATTGTTAGGTAATAATATTCAACTGTGACATAATAAATTGAGATGAAACGTGCATGATGCTGCAGTATTTTGATTCCTCCAGACGTTAGGCAGACGTCAATATCAGCTCTGGTGTTAAATTTATTAAAATGTATGGCCAAAAAAATACTATTTGTAAGCGAGTAATAAAAAAGTTTCCACGTATTTGTAAGTTTTGCGGTTTGTAGAAGTACTTGCGAAGGTTTGCTTTTAATATTTTTTTTACATAAAAATCCTATACCTACTATTTTTATTATGTTAATCATAACTCAGCACAACGTCACTTAATATGGCAATTGATGGGTCCTTGATTTATAGACGCTTCTTAAGGGCCGGGTGTCATTCCATTTAACCTCACGTCCTGTGTTTTAAAGAATTGTATATTTTAATCCTTTTGCAACGCTTGATGTGTTCCTTTAGTTAATAAATAATGATGTCACACTCTGCTAATGATATTTTTTGATTTCCCCAATATAAGAATTTAAATCTAAATATGTTTGGACCAGACCGCTGGGGACATGATAGTCTCGTCAATAATCATCCTTATGTGATCCTCGAGGGTACGAGACTGGAATATTCAATGCTCTACGAGGATAAAAAAAGATGAATAGTTTTGCAGACAGTGTATCCATTTCTATTGAAAATTCTCGACATAAATAAAATACATTTTTTCTGCAATTCAGTTGAAACACTTCTATATTTATGTTGCAATTATATTTTTGCTATCTGTATGAAAGTGATATAACTCACGATTTGGTTTCTGAGAATAGCCGAGCTGCCGTATGTGATAAAGATTAAGATTTTGGAGAAATAAACTAGTGATATTTGAATGTGGCTGAATTTTTACGAATTTTACATTTCATATTTTCTTTAAATATTAATGTAATTAGCGCACATTTAGTAAATCAATTAAAGTTGCCAATAGAAAAATCGCATCTATTTTAAATTATATGTTGTATTTTTTAGATAGCACTTATGCCAAATCCTACTTTAGTATGATATGAAATGACTAATCCTCTACATGTGTTAATTTTGTTAAATTTCTGTGATTTGTATTTATTTATTAATATGATATTGTTGAATTTCGATATTAAATTAGGTGAATTAAAATGTAACAGTAGTTTCAGACATTATCCATTCGGTCGTAATCGGCGGTGCGGCACACAGCAACATAAAGCTCACATTAGCGTGTGCTATGAAGATTTTATTCAGAGCCTGTAATGCGACCAGTGTACTGAGCGGCTTATGGCAACACTTTCAAACAACACAACTATTAAATACTACTTTTGTGGGCCTATAATGTCATCTCTAAATTAATTTGATTTTAGAAGACCGAATTTCACAAAGTGCATTGAATCGTTTGACTCAGTCTAATGTCACTAATTTTTCCTGTCTCTTCAGTGTTGAATATTTCCAACAATACAGACTTTTATAATTATTTATTATATTATTTTCAATATAGACTCGCCGAGGCTTCTGGTGAGAAAACCGTGACTTAAAGGTTAGACAATTAGTTTCTAGTGCAACCGAGATTGCTTGCCGAATTACAAGTAATTCATTATTGTGGCACCATGACACTATATCATGTATCTCTATTTATAAACGGTATTTAGATATATAGATATATATTTAGATATATATTGTGGCACCATGACACTATATCATGTATCTCTATTTATAAACGGTATTTAGATATATAGATATATATTTAGATATATATTGTGGCACCATGACACTATATCATGTATCTCTAATAAACGGTATAAACGGTATTTAGATATACAGATTTTCCCTTTCAATAGACATTTGTAAGTATTAATAATAGGATGTGTTACTAGATAAATACCGAGAAGTAACTCTTGCCACGCAAAATGTGTAGAATTGTATTAGAATGTACAATGTCTTCTTCTTCCTCTTCCTCAGCCTTCTTTCCTCCACTGCTGGATATAGGCCTCTTCCATTTTCCTCCACTAATCTCTCTTTTTCCCCCTTCGTATCCAGGTTCTTCCGGCTTGCTGGACTTGCCGGTCCTGCAGTGTTTTATACGACCGCTGTGGGGCGGGGCACAGTCTTGCAAAGTAGTATTAAAAAAATGTCAACCTGGAGACGATTGAGTAGGACCGATATGGAAACTTTTGCTCTTAGAACGGTCCTGGGTAAGCGGTGGGTATCATTCACTGCTTGCTGGACTATGTGATCAGGTGTTCCGACGCTTCTACTTTTTGTCCAGGGCCTCGACTGTAGGATTCTGGGTGCGCATCTAGTATCCTGTCGAGCCATATGTCCAGCCCACTGCCATTTTAATTTCGCAATAGGTGCATAATATCGGCAATTTTTGTTCGGTGTATTATTTCTTCATATCTGATTTTATCTCAAAGGCTCACGCCGATCATCTATCTGCCTTTCCATGGCCCGCTGTGTACATATTATTAATTTGTGTATGCTTTTCGCTGTAAGTGTTACTGTTTCTAGGACATATGTCAACATCGGTAGGATACATGTATCAAACATTTTTCTTTTCAGGCTTACTGGGATTTCTTTATTTTCAAACAAGTGTTTCAATTTACCAAATGCTGCCTAGCCCAGACCCATTCTTCTCGGTAGTTTGGCTGTTTGGTTTTCTTTTCCCAGCTTTATCTTATGTCCAAGGTGTATAATGTATGTAATGTTAATTAAAAGTATTTTTTAGGGAAATTTTCTATATGTAAATTTGTCAAACAGAGTTTCCATTGTGATGGAAAGTTCTTGTGTAATTAGAAATACATGACCCGTTAAAATTTTTGGGCGGTGTTATTTATATATTTGTATTTTGGTTTCAGACGCTGTTGCGCGAAGGTTTTGTGACCGAGAAGGACGTGGGGAAGTGATTGTACCAGTGCCATAATAGTGTAGTACTTTGGTGATGAGTGAAATCGGAACCTTATTTTACTAGTGTTCTAAACGGACATTGGGTGATCAGTGAATTTGCGCATCACCAATCCAGCTCCGCAGTCGAGGTAGGTTAACTTACATCGCTGTTGCATTGTGAATAAGGGATGTTTGGAACATTGTGGGGATCATGATAATATTGAAATAATCAAGGTACGAATGACTTGATCATTTACTGCATCAGGGATTTGCATAAAAATTTCATATTCAGCCAGTAACTTACCGATCAATTAGTATGACAAGTATGTAATGTAATGCATGGAAGTTATAATGATTAACAATTGCAATTTTTCAATTTTGTATCCTTTATATTTAACATAATTTGAATACAATTATGCATTGCTCAGTTGCACAGAAAGGGTATTTCGTCAACCCCAAAATTGTTTGCAATAATGCCATAGCCAGTGGTGTAACAACTCCAATGTGTACTGAGAAACATGTTAGATTAAAGGTCCCTACCCCATAATACTTTTTATATTTATACATTTCCCAGTACTAATAATGGACTCATCACTTTTAAAATACACCACAGTAAAAAAAATGTGAAATTTAAAAAAAATCATTTCAAAAATTATGAAAAAGTTATGAACGATTCTACTAACTATTCTTATATTTTTGATGTAAAATACGCGTGACTTTTTTTTCATTTTGCATTTGGGTCCAATATTCGTAGTTACGCCACCGATTAGGTTTTTGGTGATCTAGGGTTGCCCTTATTATTATAGTTTGTTCACAACAAAAAAAACATTTTTAACAAATAAATTTCAAGAAAGAAATACTGTTTTCTTCTCGGTGATCAAACTATAGGTCAAAGCCCGTCAGCGATTGCAGGAAAAGAAAATCATATTTTAAAATTTACTCGGAATTGGTGGAGGTAGAGATACCTATCCCTCTTTTCATATAATTGTTTTATTTGAAAAATGGCGAGGATTATTTTGATGTTGATTTTATTAAATCAATAACAGACATCTGTTGCTCAAAATAGAAAGTTATTTGATGGCAATCTGAGTCATACATGTTGCGATTCACTGAATTGTTCAGGTCGAAGTGCTATATGTACTCAATGTTTTTTTCTGATTGCTGTAACGTTCTTCTCATATCTACCTTACAGTGATTGATACCTTTAATTAAAGCAGCGATCGTCAACTGTTATCTGCCAATAGTACTCTTCTCTAATATACCCACTTGACTCAAATTTACAATCTAACCATTTGGTTAATTTAAACAGAGCTTTTAATTTTAACATAAGTTCCTGGTAGAGTATTATATTTGGGGAAGAAATCTGATTTGAGATGTTTATTAAAATAAATTTAAACACAATTTATTACCAAACATTGTATTGTATCAAGTATTAAATCATAAATTTGAGATGATAAGAAAAAGGAACGGGATCATGTCATCAGTGAAAAAAATAGGCTGATGTGAATGTATGGCGTCTCAGGCTAAACTGGTCTCTATTCCTAGTCTTATGTTATGTCTTAACTTCAGTCAGAAATAATATCGTCATAATCGTAGAATAACGACGCATGTAATTTTTCTCAAGCTTGCAGGAGAGCAGTTTGAAGTTTTATTTGCATAAAGAAACTAACTAACTAACTAACTAACCATCACGCCGTTTCCCTGCAGGGGTAGGCAGAGAGGATTGAATGCCACACTCTTCTATCCTGGCACACCACTTTTGCTTCGGCCACATTCATACATCTTCTCATACACGTTCTGCGGTTGTTGCGGCTTTTAACAGGGCCATCCTCAAATACTTGTAGTACCTGATCGTGCCAGGTCTTTCGCGGACGCCCTCTATTCCTGTTGCCTTCAACATTCGCCTCATATATTTTCTTAACCATCCTTTCCTCGTTCATACGTTCCACATGACCAAACCATCTCAGCACTCCTTTCTTTATTCTATCTACCACACTACAGCTAGCATTGCATTCATTTCTAATTTGTTCATTACTCACTCTATCGAC